>WNWK01020671.1:0-32500 GCA_009830355.1 Cherax destructor | reverse complement strand
CACAAAAAAATTTAAAAGCAAGAGTAACAAAAATAACACTAACTAAGCAAAAAAGAGAAGAACAAGAACAGCTAAGATCTCTAGAAATATTAGCTTAGAGAAGGAGAGAAATTAGCAAGACTTTAAAGCTAAACCTTGAGATTGTTTTAAGAAAACCAATAGAGAGAATAAAAAAAATTGAAGAACAGGTGGTAATGACTAAGAAAATTATTGACAAAGAAAATAAATTCTAGAAAAATAAAAATAATCACTAGTTAATATTTTCTAGAACAAAAAATAAAAGCAATTACAAATAAAATTAATAATTCTAGAAACACAATATGTTCTAATAATAAAGTCTAGAAAAATAATACATTCTAATAAATTCTGGAAAAATAATAAATTCTAAAAAAAATGTATCTTAATAATAAAAATTCTAAAAACAATTCTAGAAAAATAATCCCAGAAAAATAGAAAAATAAATTCTACAAAAAATAAAACATTCTAATAATAAATTCTATAAAAATGCAACATTCTGATAATAAATTCTAGAAAATAATAAATTCTAGAAAATAGTAAATTCTAATAAGTTCTAGAAAATATATTATAATAAGTTCTAGAAAATATATTATAATTCTAGAAAAAAATAAACATTCTAATAAATTCTAGAATAATAGAACATTCTAATAATAAATTATAGAAAAAATATAACATTCTAAAAAAAATCTAGAAAAATTGAACATTCTAATAATAAATTCTAAAAAAAAAATCTAATAATTTCTAGAATTTTTTTAAATTCTAGAAAATTACTGAGGTAAATTAGATCCATAAAACAGTTGTAGTTTTCTGGCGAGTCGAAACGTAAATAAAATCTAGTACAATGAGAATTAAAGATGAATGAAACGTGGCAGATGATAAAAACGTTCAGCGGAACCAATAACGACGTTTCGCTCCATCCTGAACCATTATCAAGTCACAACTGTTCCAGGATGGACCAAAACGTCCTCATAAAGTTCCCAGCCTAAGTTGTTGGTGAATTGTTCCAGCCACGGTATTGTGACACTGTGCCAGCCACGGTATTGTGACACTGTGCTAGCCACGGTATTGTGACACTGTGCCAGCCACGGTATTGTGACACTGTGCTAGCCACGGTATTGTGACACTGTGCTAGCCACGGTATTGTGACACTGTGCTAGCCACGGTATTGTGACACTGTGCTAGCCACGGTATTGTGACACTGTGGCAGCCACGGTATTGTGACACTGTGCTAGCCACGGTATTGTGACACTGTGCTAGCCACGGTATTGTGACACTGTGCTAGCCACGGTATTGTGACACTGTGCCAGCCACGGTATTGTGACACTGTGGCAGCCACGGTATTGTGACACTGTGCTAGCCACGGTATTGTGACACTGTGCTAGCCACGGTATTGTGACACTGTGGCAGCCACGGTATTGTTACACTGGCAGCCACGGTATTGTGACACTGTGGCAGCCACGGTATTGTGACACTGTGGCAGCCACGGTATTGTGACACTGTGCTAGCCACGGTATTGTGACACTGTGCCAGCCACGGTATTGTGACACTGTGCCAGCCACGGTATTGTGACACTGTGCCAGCCACGGTATTGTGACACTGTGCCAGCCACGGTATTGACACTGTGCCAGTCACGGTATTGTGACACTGTGGCAGCCACGGTATTGTGACAGTGCTAGCCACGGTATTGTGACACTGTGCTAGCCACGGTATTGTGACACTGTGCTAGCCACGGTATTGTGACACTGCTAGCAACGGTATTGGACACTGTGCTAGCCACGGTATTGTGACACTGTGCTAGCCACGGTATTGTGACTGTGCTAGCCACGGTATTGTGACACTGTGCTAGCCACGGTATTGTGACACTGTGCTAGCCACGGTATTGTGACACTGTGCTAGCCACGGTATTGTGACACTGTGCTAGCCACGGTATTGTGACACTGTGCTAGCCACGGTATTGTGACACTGTGCTAGCCACGGTATTGTGACACTGTGGCAGCCACGGTATTGTGACACTGTGGCAGCCACGGTATTGTGAAACTGTGGCAGCTACGGTATTGTGACAATGTGGTAGCCACGGCATTATGACAATGTGGTAGCCACGGCATTGTGACACTGTGCCAGCCACGGTATTGTGACACTTCGCTAGCCACGGTATTGTGACACTGTGCCAGCCACGGTATTGTGACACTGTGGTAGCCACGGTATTGTGACACTGTGGTAGCCACGGTATTGTGACACTGTGGCAGCCACGGTATTGTGACACTGTGCCAGCAACGGTATTGTGACACTGTGCCAGCAACGGTATTGTGACACTGTGCCAGCCACGGTATTGTGACACTGTGCCAGCCACGGTATTGTGACACTGTGCCAGCCACGGTATTGACACTGTGCCAGTCACGGTATTGTGACAATGCGCTAGCCACGGTATTGTGACACTGTACCAGCCACGGTATTGTGACACTGTGCCAGCCACGGTATTGTGACACTGTGGTAGCCACGTGATTGTGACACTGTGGCAGCCACGGTATTGTGACACTGTGCCAGCCACGGTATTGTGACACTGTGCCAGCCACGGTATTGTGACACTGTGCCAGCCACGGTATTGTGACAATGCGCACCACGGTATTGTGACACGTACCAGCCACGGTATTGTGACACTGTGCAGCCACGGTATTGTGACACTGTGCCAGCCACGGTATTGACACTGTGCCAGTCACGGTATTGTGACAATGCGCTAGCCACGGTATTGTGACACTGTACCAGCCACGGTATTGTGACACTGTGCCAGCCACGGTATTGTGACACTGTGGTAGCCACGTGATTGTGACACTGTGGCAGCCACGGTATTGTGACACTGTGCCAGCCACGGTATTGTGACACTGTGCCAGCCACGGTATTGTGACACTGTGCCAGCCACGGTATTGTGACAATGCGCTAGCCACGGTATTGTGACACTGTACCAGCCACGGTATTGTGACACTGTGTCAGCCACGGTATTGTGACACTGTGCTAGCCACGGCATTGTGACACTGTGCCAGCCACGGTATTGTGACACTGTGCCAGCCACGGTATTGTGACACTGTGGCAGCCACAGGTGGAAACACTAGGATGTATATCCTTAAGACACCTGCTGTCCATGTTCACCTAGCAGTAAGTAGGTACCTGTGTGTTAGTGGACTGGTGTGGGACGCATCCTGGGTACAAAATTGAACAAATTTGCCAGAAATGCTCTGCATAACCAGTGGCTTTCTATATAGTATGTCACTGATGTGAGCTATGGTCTGTATAAGTTGCATCAAGAACTTGTAGAAATAAAGAGTGAATATCTTCTGCTGACAAGTCTCTTTGTACCAAAATACTGAACAAAATCATAAAAGTTACTGTACACTTAGGGAACAAAGAACAAAGTGGTGAACAGTAGAATTTACTGGGAAAAACACATGTAGTATATCAAATATATAAAGTCATTATCGAACAGAGTTTTGAAATTGAAGAGTCAGACTGCCAGTCTGTATTTCATTTAGAATCTGGACACTAATTTAGAAATACTTTTCTGTCTGTCTGAGAGGAAAATACAAAGAGTTACATGAGAAAAATTGTCTTCGTGGGGAGATGTCACAAGTGG
This sequence comes from Cherax destructor, assembly GCA_009830355.1. NCBI lineage: Eukaryota > Metazoa > Arthropoda > Malacostraca > Decapoda > Parastacidae > Cherax > Cherax destructor. The sequence continues at coordinate 28,857 of WNWK01020671.1, read as the reverse complement.
GATGCCACAAGTATCTGTTATTCCTCCTATAATATTTTGAATTTGAATAACAATAATAATAATCAATAAACAATAATAATAATAATCAATAAACAATAATAATAATAATCAATAAACAATAATAATAATAACCAATAAACAATAATAATAATAATCAATAAACAATAATAATAGTCATCAATAAACAATAATAATAATCAATAAACAATAATACTAATAATAATCAATAAACAATAATAATAATAATCAATAAACAATAATAATAATAACCAATAAACAATAATAATAATAATAATCAATAAACAATAATAATAATCGATAAACAATAATAACAATAACAACAATCAATAAACAATAATAATAATTAATAAACAATAACAATAATAATCAATAAACAATAATAATAATAATCAATAAACAATAATAATAATCAATAAACAATAATAATAATCAATAAACAATAACAATAATAATAATTAATAATAAATTATAAAAAAAAAATAATAATGGCCGTTAGCCAATAACAGAAATGTATTACACCGCCGTTACCCGCTAACGGGATGACATTAAATCGCTAACAGGAAAGTACTACACCGTTGGTGCCACTAACGGGAACGCACGACATCGTTGGTGCCATTAACGGAAAAGTACTACACCGTTGGTGCCACTAACGGGAACGCACGACACCGTTGGTGCCACTAACGGAAAAATTACTACACCGTTGGTGCCATTAACGGTAAATTACTACACCGTTGGTGCCACTAACGGGAATTCACGACACCGTTGGTTCCACTAATGGGAACGCACGATACCGTTGGTGTCACTATCGGGAACGCACGACACCGTTTGTGCCACTAACGGGACCGCACGACACCGTTGGTGCCACTAACGGGAACGCACGACACCGTTAGTGCCACTAACGGGAACGCACGACACCGTTGGTGCAACTAACGGGAACGCACCACACCGTTGGTGCCACTAACGGGAACGCACCACACCGTTGGTGCCACTAACGGGAACGCACCACACCGTTGGTGCCACTAACGGGAACGCACCACACCGTTGGTGCCACTAACGGGAACTTCACCTCGTTGCCTGTTAACGGGAAAGAATTATACTTGTTATCCACTAACGGGAAGGCGCTACACCGCCGTTACCCGTTAACAACAAAGCACGACACCTGTTACTAACATGAAAGCCCTACACTGCTGTTAGACGCTAACAGGAAAACACTATACCGTTGTTACCAGGTTAACAGGGAAACACCATTCCGCTGTTACCAGGTAACAGGAAAACACTATACCGTTAATACCAGTTTACAGGAAAATACTACCGTTGTTACCAGCTAACAGAAAACCCCTATACCATTGATACCAGCTAACAGGAAAACGCTATACCGTTACCAGCTAACAGGAAAACACTTTACCGTTGTTACGAACAGCCAGGCGCTACACTGCAGTTACCCGATAACGGAAATGCACAATACCGTTATTACCGCCACCGTTAATAATATATATATATATATATATATATATAAATTTAATCATAATTTGATAGAGCTCTACAGAGCGAAACGTCGTCTCGGTCAAATCTTGTTTTACAAGCTGTGTTTCTGCCGTCAAGTTAGAGATTTCGTCAAGCTTGGCAGATGAAGGATCAAGCCAGACGGGTTTAGTGCTTTCTCTTCAATATACTACTACTAAATAATAATGACAATAATTATAATAAAAATAATTATAAACAAAAATAACTATAACAATTATAGTAATGATACTAATACTAATAATAATTATAATAATGATACTACTACTAATAACAATAATAAAAATAATAATAATTTATTTTCTTAAAATACAAAAATATTGAAAAAAAAAATCTGGTTTATTTTTACCCCGGTTAATTATCACATATAATATTAAATCTCCGCACAAAATTTATTAATATTAATTAGTTGAAGATAATAACTAATAAACTTTTGAATGTCAATTAGACGAAAATAAATTAAATATACTGAGATATATAATAGTGTCAAAATTTTGAGTTGGTGTATGACAATCGTGAGCTCAGTGGCGGCCAGCGAAGAAGCGGGGGCCAGGAGCTGTGACTCGACTCCCCTGCAAACACATCCACTGTAGATAAAGGTGTGTGATGTAGACAACTATTGGAAAAAAAAACAGTTTTGTGGATGCAACCTCTGTGAATCATCCTCAATAAAGTCGGTACAGCGAACTAAGACGTTTGTTGTACCGGGACAAGTCGGAGCGAAACGTCGTCGTAAGCTCCTGTCTATGTGCGGGTTATTTGTGTATTGTTCCAGTCACGGTATTGTGCCTTTTTGTTCCTTCTCAGTAACTTATTAAGGAACAAAAGTACCCGGGGAATGGTCAGCGGTATTTAACAAGACACCTCAAGCCACCTGCACCAAGTCCGTAACCTGGGGGTAAAGTTTACCCCTGGAACCTGAAACATGTCCTCGTCACCTAGATTATGTTGCCAGTCAAGTCGTTACGACTTGACAAAGCTCCTGGAGAGCGAAACGTTGCCACAATAAAATGTCGCATATTTGCAGCTGTGTCGATTTACCTACCATTATTATTAACTACTGTTGCGGTTTATGATCCCACAAGACTCGTTTTTACCAAGGAATTCTATCCTGGCCTTGAGGAGATTAGCCAAAAATGAAATCGTCTCTGGTTACAGACCTGGTCACAGACTGGGCGGCGGGGGCGTTAACCACCGAAACACTCTCCAGGTATCTCCAGGTATACGTGAAAGATGGAGCCGTGAGCCACAACTCCAGCGATTATGTAGACAAAACGAAGAACATATCAAGATGTCCCGTAGGTCGATCGCTAGCTCATTTAGCTCACACACTGAGGTCCGGGAATCGATTCCCTGGTACGGCAGGAAAACTTTAGGACGTGTTTCCATAAAACACCTGCTGTCCATGTTCACCTTGCAGCAAAATGGGTACCTGGGTGTTAGTGGACTGGTGTGGGTCGCATCCTGGGACAAAATTGACCTAATTTGCGGGAAATGCTCTGCATAACAAGGGGTTTTCCATACAGTAGTATATCACTGATGTCGGCTAAGCCTGTATACCTTGTACATGTACTTGTAGAAATAAAGACATTATTATTAAACACGTACCAAGCCATCAGGAAACACCAATTAATAGCAAGACAAAGTTACCTTCAGACGGGCCGACGTGTCTTACAGAAGTCGGGACAAAGCAAGAAACTCGTCTACCAAGTCAGGACAAAGCAAGAAACTCGTCTACCAAGTCGGGACAAAGCAAGAAACTCGTCTACCAAGTCGGGACAAAGCAAGAAACTCTTCTACCTTCTTCCAGGACAACCTGAACTTCTTACGAGACTTGGTAAACATTACAAAGCCAAGATTCACAAAACCAATGTGCCTCTCCGACCCATCACGCCAGGCTTGGACAGCGCCCGACACTGACCAGCTGGACTCCTAGCTAAGAACTGTTCTCGCTTCTCTCATCAGTCCTGCACACTTGTATAGCACTAGAGGAGACCTCTAATTTCCGAAATCAATATCAAAAATAAATACTTTTCGTCAATTGACGTTACATCTCTTCACGGCCGTCTCACTGACGACGCCATCTTTATTAACAGCGTCTTCACTCTTACACACGCCAGAATTATATTAAACAGGCCAATGTATCGGTTTCAACTGTTTTAAATATGAAGAGAGCTGTTTCCAACAGTATTTTAGCTTAGCAGCGGAGTCAGTGGAGAGACAGTGGTTTCCGTCCCTTGTTCCTAATACTACAACATGGCTACGATACTTGGATGACTTACTGACAATATTGTCAAGGTGGCTCAACATACAGAACCTCCTGGACAAGATCAACACAGTAGAACCCACTACTAAGTTTATCACTGAGCTTGAGATCAACCGGACTGATCCCCACCTGGACGACCTTCCCTGCAGATCCAAGAACAACAGACTTTCAGGATACACTGAAAAATCTACAAGGAAGGATTATTTAATACACTACTACTGGAAACATGACACCAAACGAGGAGCATGTACTTCTATGTTGCCATGTGGCGGCTTTCCCACATTTGCAGTACTACTATTCTTATGGAGCAATGTATCTTGTCTTCATACTACAAACATTTACCAAACTTCAATTCCCAGCTTTCTTGGTGCTAAACAGCAGACAGGAAACGAAATCCATCCCCAACTCAACATCCCAGGAACACAACCACCAGGAAATATACTGTCTTCGTTACCAGGAAAGTAGGCAGCAACACAACCTGTGCCCTGGCAGTAAGCAACATCAACATGGCAACATCAACATCCATCGAAGAGCTTAATAGGAGACTACTCACGACACAACCTACATCAACCCCCACTGTCTAACACAATGTTTGTATCTGCAAGAACTGATAAAGGTTCTGCAAGACGACACATCCACCATATTGTATCTTACTCACATACAAACACAATCCAGTGTGGTCACTAGAAAAAAAGATATATAAAAAACAGGCAGGAATATGCATGGAAGAGAGAGCATCTTAGCAGCGCTTGCATGATTCACACGAACACAGTGCACAAATTGATGGATCGGACCAACGAAAAATTATCAAAATAATAATAATATCTTTATTTCTACAAGTACATGAACAAGGTATACAGGCCTTGTTGATATCAGTGACATACTATATAGAAAGCCCCTTGTTATGCAGAGCATTTCGGGCTAATCAAGTAAATTTTGTCACCAGGATGCAACCCACACCAGTCCACTAACACCCAGGTACCTATTTTACTATTGGGTGAACATGGACAGCAGGTATCTTATGGAAATACGTCCTAATATTTTCCAGCCATACCGGGGATCTACCCCCGGACCTCAGTGTGAGAGCCGAGTGCGCTAGCGATCCAGCTTCGGGACATTATTACGTGTAGAGACAGTGTTCTTTGTAAACTCTCTTGATAATATAACGAAGCTTACTAAAACACATGGCATTACCAAGACGTTGGTATATACTGTATGGTTGTCAAACATGCTGTCAGGCTGCTGACGTTACTCACTCCCGTCGCTGACGTTACTCACTCCCGTCGCTGACGTTACTCACTCCCGTCGCTGACGTTACTCACTCCCGCTGCTGACGTTACTCACTCCCGCCGCTGACGTTACTCACTCCCGCTGCTGACGTTACTCACTCCCGTCGCTGACGTTACTCACTCCCGCTGCTGACGTTACTCACTCCCGCCGCTGACGTTACTCACTCCCGTCCCTGACGTTACTCACTCCCGCCGCTGACGTTACTCACTCCCGCCGCTGACGTTAAGTCACTCCCACCGCTGACGTTAAGTCACTCCCGCCGCTGACGTTAAGTCACTCCCACCGCTGACGTTAAGTCACTCCCGCCGCTGACGTTAAGTCACTCCCGCCGCTGACGTTAAGTCACTCCCCCCGCTGACGTTAAGTCACTCCCGCCGCTGACGTTAAGTCACTCCAGCCGTTGACGTTAAGTCACTCCCGAGGCTGACGTTAAGTCACTCCCGACGCTGACGTTAAGTCACTCCCGAGGCTGACGTTAAGTCAATCCCGCCGCTGACGTTAAGTCAATCCCGCCGCTGACGTTAAGTCACTCCCACCGCTGACGTTAAGTCACTCCCACCGCTGACGTTAAGTCACTCCCGCCGCTGACGTTAAGTCACTCCCGAGGCTGACGTTAAGTCACTCCCGAGGCTGACGTTAAGTGACTCCCGCTGCTGACGTTAAGTCACTCCCGCCGCTGACGTTAAGTCACTCCCGCCGCTGACGTTAAGTCAATCCCGCCGCTGACGTTAAGTCAATCCCGCCGCTGACGTTAAGTCACTCCCGCAGCTAACGTTAAGTCAATCCCGCCGCTGACGTTAAGTCAGTCCCGCCGCTGACGTTAAGTCACTCCCACCGTTGACGTTAAGTCACCACTGCTTACAACTTCAGTCACCATCTGCCACAGTGGTGATCGGTAAATTCTCGGCAGATGACCGCTGACGCCACTCCTTATGCCATCACTGATTTCTGACGCCGCCAATGACCGCTGACTCCGCCACTGACTTCTTGCGCCGCCGCCACTAACCGCCGACGCCGTGCTGACGCCGCCAGTGACCGCTGATGCTGACCGCTGGCGCCGCTGCTGACCGCTGGCGCCGTTGTTAACGCCGCCACTGATTTCTGACGCCGCCACTGACTTCTGGCGCCGCCACTGACTTCTGGCGCCGCCACTGACGCCGTGGCTAACGCCCCCACTGACTTCTGACGCCTCCATTAACCGCTGACGCAGCTGGTGACCGCTGACCGTGCTATTGACTTCTGACATCGCCACTGAACGCTGACGCCGCCATTGACTTCTGACGTCTCCAATAACCGCTGACGCCACTGACCGCTGACTCCACCACTGTTCATGCCGTAACTGACCGCTGACGCCGCCAATGATTGCTGACCGCTGACGCCGGCACTGATCGTTGACTGCTGACGCCACCACTGATCGCTGAATGCTGACGCCGCCACTGATCGCTGACTACTGACGCCGCCACTGATCGCCGACTGCTGACGCCGCCACTGATCGCTGACTGCTGACGCCGCCACTTATTACTGACTGCTGACGCCGCCACTTATTACCGACTGCTGACGCCGCCACTGATAGCTGACTACTGACGCAGCCACTGATCGCCGACTGCTGACGTCGCCACTGATCGCCTACTGCTGACGTCGCCACTGATCGCCCACAGCTGACGTCGTCACTGATCGCCGACTGCTGACGTCGCTACTTATTACTGACTGCTGACGCCGCCGCTGATCGCTGACTGCTGACGCCGCCACTTATTACTGACTGCTAACGCCGCCACTTATTACCGACTGCTGACGCCGCCACTGATAGCTGACTACTGACGCAGCCACTGATCGCCGACTGCTGACGTCGCCACTGATCGCCTACTGCTGACGTCGCCACTGATCGCCCACAGCTGACGCCGCCACTGATCGCCGACTGCTGACGCCGCCACTGATCGCCGACTGCTGACGTCGTCACTGATCGCCGACTGCTGACGCCGCCACTGATCAGTGACTGCTGACGCCGCCACTGATCAGTGACTGCTGACGCCGCCACTGATCAGTGACTGCTGACGCCGCCACTAATCAGTGACCGCTGGCGCCGCCTGTGATCAGTCACTGCTGACGCCGCCAATGATCAGTGACTGCTGACGCCGCCACGCCGCCACTGTTCATTGACCGCTGGCGCCGCCAGTGATCACTGACCGCTGACGCCGCCAGTGATAGCTGACCGCTGATGCCGCCGCTGACATTAGTTCAAACATATACAATACCGACAAGTTGATAAATAAGACACATGTACAACACATGGGTGTCTTTATTGATGAATAAGACACATGTACAACACATGGGTGTCTTTATTGATGAATAAGACACATGTATAACACATGGGTGTCTTTATTGATGAATAAGACACATGTACAACACATGGGTGTATTTATTGATGAATAAGACACATGTGCAACACCTGGGTGTCTTTACTGATGAATAAGACACATGTGCAACACCTGGGTGTCTTTACTGATGAATAAGACACATGTGCAACACTTGGGTGTCTTTACTGATGAATAAGACACATGTGCAACACCTGGGTGTCTTTATTGATGAATAAGACACATGTGCAACACCTGGGTGTCTTTATTGATGAATAAGACACATGTGCAACACCTGGGTGTCTTTATTGATGAATAAGACATGTGCAACACCTGGGTGTCTTTATTGATGAATAAGACACATGTGCAACACCTGGGTGTCTTTATTGATGAATAAGACAATGGTGTTCACCTTGCTAGGTGCTCAGTGCCTTAGCCATGATAGATGTTCAGTACCTTAGCCTTGCCAGGTGTTCAGTACCTTAGCCTTGCCAGGTGTTCAGTACCTTAGCCTTGCCAGGTGTTCAGTACCTTAGCCTTACCAGGTGTTCAGTACCTAAGCCTTGCTAGGTGTTCAGTACCTTAGCCTTGCTAGGTGTTCAGTACCTTAGCCTTGCAAGGTGTTCAGTACCTTAGCCTTGCAAGGTGTTCAGTACCTTAACCTTTCCAGGTGTTCAGTACCTTAGCCTTGCCAGGTGTTCAGTCCCTTAGCCTTGCCAGGTGTTCAGTCCCTTAGCCTTGCTAGGTGTTCAGTCCCTTAGCCTTGCTAGGTGTTCAGTCCCTTAGCCTTGCTAGGTGCTCAGTACCTAAGCCTTGCTAGATGTTCAGTACTTAAGCCTTGCTAGGTGTTCAATACCTAAGCCTTGCTAGGTGCTCAATACCTTAGCCTTGATAGGTGTTCAATAACTAAACCTTGTTAGGTGTTCAATGCCTAAGCCTTGCTAGGTGTTCAATGCCTAAGCCTTGCTAGGTGTTCAATGCCTAAGCCATGCCAGGTGTTCAATGCCTAAGCCATGCCAGGTGTTGAACACCTAGCCTTGCTAGGTGTTCAATACCTAAACCTTGTTAGGTGTTCAATGCCTAAGCCTTGCTAGGTGTTCAATGCCTAAGCCTTGCTAGGTGTTCAATGCCTAAGCCTTGCTAGGTGTTCAATGCCTAAGCCTTGATAGGTTTTCAATGCCTAAGCCTTGCTAGGTGTTCAATACCTAAGCCTTGATAGGTGCTCAATACCTTAGCCTTGCTAGGTGTTCAGTACCTTAGCCTTGCCAGGTGTTCAGTACCTTAGCCTTGCCAGGTGTTCAGTACCTAAGCCTTGCCAGGTGTTCAATACCTAAGCCTTGCTAGTTGTTCAGTACCTTAGCTTTGCTAGGTGCTCAATTCTTAAGCCTTGCTAGGTACTCAGGACCTAAGCCTTGCTAGGTGTTCAATACATAAGCCTTGCTAGGTGTTCAATACATAAGCCTTGCTAGGTGTTCAGTACCATAGCCTTGCCAGGTGTTCAATACCTAAGCCTTGCCAGGTGTTCAATACCTAAGCCTTGCCAGGTGTTCAATACCATAGCCTTGCTAGGTGCTCAATTCCTAGCCTTGCTAGGTACTCAGTACCTAAGCCTTGCTAGGTGTTCAATACACACACACACACACACCATATATATATATACATGTATATATATATATATATATATATATAACAGTGGTACCCGGTTTACGATATTTCATTCCAGAATGCTGTTCAGTGCCATTACCAAACGAATTTATCTCCTAAGAAATGTTGTAAAATAGACTAGTCCTTTTAGACCCCCAAAATTACACTTACAAAGCATTTAAAATAAACTTACATAAAAGGGTGAGTTTGGGGACCATCGTAAACCGGGTACCACTGTATATATATATATATATATATATATATATATATATATATATATATATATACATGTATATATATATACCTCTCAGTATAGATATCCTCTGATACAAATTTTTAAAACCTCATTAAAAATATACAAAAATAAATAAATTTTAAATAACATGTCAATTATTATTTTTTCAAGATTATACAATAATAATTTTTATTAAATTTCCATAAATAAAAATTATTGAAAAAATTATTTATTTAAATAAAAGTAAAAAAGATAATATCACCGACTCAAAGAATAAAAATTATTATAATTTATAATAATTACTTATTATCCAGATTATATAATTTATAATAATTACTTATGAATATAATTTATATTTATCCAGATTATATAATTTAAGATAATTACGTATTACTAGTTAATATAATTGATAATTCTGGCCAGATATGAGATAATTTGAAATAATTATCTACCAGATAATCAGAATTATATAACTAATTATATGACCAGTTAATTATCATCTAGGATGTTAAAGTTCTTATTGGACAAAAGTGGGTTCAGAGTCCTTAACACTGGACAAAAGTGGTTTAGGATCTTCACAAGTCTTTAACATGAGGCAAATCTATGTTTAGGGTCTTTAACATGGGACAAATCTATGTTTAGGGTCTTTAACATGGGACAAATCTATGTTTAGGGTCTTTAACATGGGACAAATCTATGTTTAGGGTCTTTAACATGGGATAAATCTATGTTTAGGGTCTTTAACATGGGACAAATCTATGTTTAGAGTCTTTAACATGGGACAAATATATGTTCAGGGTCTACAAATCTATGCTTAGGGTTCCCAATATGGGTAAAAATCTATGTTAAGGGAGCTTAACATTGTGATGTACCGTGACCCTGATTCTCACCCTTTTACCTCGACTATGCGACCCTGATTTTCACCCTTATACCTCGACTATGTAACCCTGATTCTCACCCTTTTACCTTGAATATGTGACCCTAATTTTCACCCTTTTACCTCGACTATGTAACCCTGATTTTCACCCTTATACCTCGACTATCTAACCCTGATTTTCACCCTTATACCTCGACTATCTAACCCTGATTTCTAAAGTTGCTACCCTTTATTATCTACGTCCGCCAGTACTGACCACAATACAGTGTACTCTCTTAAATACTTCTTCTATACAAGGTGATTTTTTTGCTAATGTGATATAAAACAAATCCAAAATACAATATCAACTAAAAAACAAATCCAAAATACAATATCAACTAAAAAATATATCCCAAATACAGTATCACTTAGTAAGGTCTCCATAGGCGGTATTTAATTTCAAATGGAATATTTTAAATAGCATTTACGAAAAATTCCACAATACAGAGGATCGAGAATTGACTGAATTTTGTAATATTTTGCGTAAATATTGTGTATTCTCCCACTTGATTACAGTAAATAACTTTATTTCAGTTACTTTGCTTTATTTATCCCTCTGTATCCTATTTATCCATGGTTCTTATACATATGCATTGTCCTATTTTGTATATCCCGGTAATACTTGAAATTCTAGGAATTTTAACCCACGTGATAAGGTAAACAGGCACCTTGAGAGGTATATATGGTAAATATAGGTACCTTGAAGAGTAAATATGGTAAATAGGTATCCTGATAATGTATATATGGTTAATATGTATCATGAGAAGCATATATTGTCAATATGTACCCTGATAATGCATATATTGTCAATATGTACCCTGATTAAATATGGTAAAATAAGTACGTACCCTGAGAATGCATATATAGTAAATAGGTAATATGAGGGATATATATGGTAACTAGGTACCCTGAGTAGTATATATGGTAAACAGGTACCCTGAGAATGTATATATGGTAAATAGGTACCCTGAGAATGTATATATGGTAAATAGGTACCCTGAGAATGTATATATGGTAAATAACTACCCTGATAATGTATATATGGTAAATAGGTACCCTGAAAATGTATATGGTAAATAGGTACCCTGAGAATGTATATGGTAAATAGGTACCCTGAGAATGTATATGTGTCTGGTAAATAGGTACCTAAGAATGTATATATGTATGGTAAATAGGTACCCTGAGGAGTATATAATAATATATATAGGTGGCAACAACTGCGGCAGCTGGTGGCAACAACGGTGGCAGCTGGTGGCAACAACGGTGGCAGCTGGTGGCAACAACGGTGGCAGCTGGTGGCAACAACGGTGGCAGCTGGTGGCAACAACGGTGGCAGCTGGTGGCAACAACGGTGGCAGCGGCGGCACTGAGAGCAGTACTATTACAATATTCCAGAGTCACCGCTGCTGCCACGTGGTGAGCGGCGGCGCCAACGGCGATTCAATGCTGCTGCCGCCGCCGCCACCCGCCACCTCTATCTCCGTTACCGTCACTGTCGTATGCGGCCTCTGTTGTTACCGTATAAAGCTTCTGCTGCTGCCTGCGGTCTCTGTTTTTACCTGTAACCCCGTTTGCGGCCTCTCTTCCTACCGCCTGCGGCCTGTTATCCCCGCCTGCGGCCTCTGTTATCCCCGCCTGCGGCCTCTGTTATCCCCACCTGCGGCCTCTGTTATCACCGCGTGCAGCCTCTGTTATCACCGCCTGCAGCCTCTGTTATCACCGCCTGCGGCCTCTGTTATCACCGCCTGCGGCCTCTGTTATCACCGCCTGCGGCCTCTGTTATCACCGCCTGCGGCCTCTGTTATCACCGCCTGCGGCCTCTGTTATCACCGCCTGCGGCCTCTGTTATCACCGCCTGCGGCCTCTGTTATCACCGCCTGCGGCCTCTGTTATCACCGCCTGCGGCCTCTGTTATCACCGCCTGCGGCCTCTGTTATCACCGCCTGCGGCCTCTGTTATCACCGCCTGCGGCCTCTGTTATCACCGCCTGCGGCCTCTGTCATCTCCTGCGGCCTCTGACATTACTGCCTGCGGCCTGTTATTACTGCCTGCAGCTTGTTTCTACCGCTTGCGGGCCGCAAGCGGTAGAAACAAGCCTGCGGCCTGTGATCGACACAGCTTTGAGTGAAAGTGTCCTGATCCTGTTGGTTGCTACCCTGACAGCTTCTGATCCTGTTGGTTGCTACCCTGACAGCTTCTCATAAAAACTATAAAGGTTCTCACAGACAAGATTAATGTGAATAGTTCAAGGGATGCTGAGGCCTCACACAGCAAGTCTCCAAAAGCAAGGCTTACTTACAAGATCTGTTATTACCGCCTGCGGCCTCTCTTATTACCGCCTGCGGCCTGTCATTACCCCCTGCGGCCTGTTATTACTGCCTGCAGTATCTGTTTCTACCGCCTGCGGCCCCTCTTATTACCACATGCGGCCTCTGTTACTACTGCCTGCAGCCTCTCTTTTCACTGCCTGCGGCCTTATTACCACCTGCGGCCTCTCTTATTACTGAATGCAGCCTCTCTTATTACCGCCTGCGGTCTCTGTTCCATGTGTGCATTGTGTTCCATGTGTGCATTGTGTTCCATGTGTGCATTGTGTTCCGTGTGTGTAATGTGCGTTCCGTGCGTGCACTGTGCGTTCCGTGCGTGCACTGTGCGTTCCGTGCGTGCACTGTGTTCAGTGCGTGCACTGTGTTCAGTGCGTGCACTGTGCGTTCCGTGCGTGCACTGTGCGTTCCGTGCGTGCACTGTGCGTTCCGTGCGTGCACTGTGCGTTCCGTGCGTGCACTGTGCGTTCCGTGCGTGCACTGTGCGTTCCGTGCGTGCACTGTGTTCAGTGCGTGCACTGTGTTCAGTGCGTGCACTGTGTTCAGTGCGTGCACTGTGCGTTCCGTGCGTGCACTGTGCGTTCCGTGCGTGCACTGTGTTCAGTGCGTGCACTGTGTTCCGTGCGTGCACTGTGCGTTCCGTGCGTGCACTGTGCGTTCCGTGCGTGCACTGTGCGTTCCGTGCGTGCACTGTGTTCAGTGCGTGCACTGTGTTCAGTGCGTGCACTGTGCGTTCCGTGCGTGCACTGTGTTCAGTGGGTGCACTGTGCGTTCCGTGCGTGCACTGTGTTCAGTGCGTGCACTGTGCGTTCCGTGCGTGCACTGTGTTCAGTGCGTGCACTGTGTTCAGTGCGTGCACTGTGTTCAGTGCGTGCACTGTACGTTCCGTGCGTGCACTGTGTTCAGTGCGTGCACTGTGCGTTCCGTGCGTGCATTGTACGTTCCGTGCGTGCACTGTGCGTTCTGTGTTTGTATTGTGTACCTCATATCCATCATGTGGATGGTAGTACAAGAGCATAGGGACACACAATAGGCCTAGAAACTAGGCCTCAAAAGGGTTAACAATAGTATATATGGGCGTATATGCACAGTTCACTCACCTGTTGCAATAAAATTTAAAAATTTCCTTAATATGTCTGGTATTATTTAAATTATCTTACATGCTATTATACTATTGCTATTTTTTAAAACACAAAGACCGTCTCCCCACCGAAAGAAGAAACACTTTCATCATCACTTACACAATCACTGTTTTGCCAAAGGCACGCCTACACTGCAGTTCAAAACTGCAGCATATCTTTACATTCTTTAGTAAGTGGACAATTAAGCACAAAGTGGTCAAGGAAGTGACCAATAAGTGTACCACAGGCATTAAGTTTTACCATCATCTGTGTCTGCTAGACTGTCAGAAGTACTTGTAACCAAGCCTAAGCCTGGCTACTACAACATCAGTTATAGATGGCAGCACCAGACTGTATTTTTAGACGGAAGTCGAAGGCAATAATAATAATAATAATAATAATAATAATAATAATAATAATAATAATAATAACAACAATATATTTCACACAGGAAAAATTGCAGGGTGTTTCAAAATGATGGACCCAATTTCAAAGCAGTATGCTTTTGAAATTGGGACCATCTCTTTGAAACCATCGCTGGCTACTAACAGAACAACAGTAGTATCGCTGGCTACTAACAGAACAATAGTAGTATCGCTGGCTACTAACAGAACAGTAGTAGTATCGCTGGCTACTAACAGAACAAGAGTAGTATCGCTGGCTACTAACAGAACAAGAGTAGTATCGCTGGCTACTAACAGAACAACAGTAGTATCGCTGGCTACTAACAGAACAACAGTGTTATCGCTGGCTACTAACAGAACAACAGTGTTATCGCTGGCTACTAACAGAACAACAGTGTTATCGCTGGCTACTAACAGAACAACAGTAGTATCGCTGGCTACTAACAGAACATCAGTAGTATCGCTGGCTAACAGAACAGTAGTATCGCTGGCTACTAACAGAACAGTAGTATCGCTGGCTACTAACAGAACAACAGTAGTATCGCTGGCTACCAACAGAACAACAGTAGTATCGCTGGCTACCAACAGAACAACAGTAGTATCGCTGGCTACTAACAGAACAACAGTAGTATCGCTGGCTACTAACAGAACAGTAGTATCGCTGGCTACTAACAGAACAACAGTAGTATCGCTGGCTACTAACAGAACAGTAGTATCGCTGGCTACTAACAGAACAACAGTAGTATCGCTGGCTACTAACAAAACAGTAGTATCGCTGGCTACTAACAGAACTACAGTAGTATCGCTGGCTACTAACAGAACAACAGTAGTATCGCTGGCTACTAACAGAACAACAGTAGTATCGCTGGCTACTAACAGAACAACAGTAGTATCGCTGGCTACTAACAGAACAACAGTAGTATCGATGGCTACTAACAGAACATTAGTATCGCTGGCTATTAAGAGAACAACAGTAGTATCGCTGGCTATTAAGAGAACAACAGTAGTATCGCTGGCTACTAACAGAACAGTAGTATCGCTGGCTACTAACAGAACAGTAGTATCGCTGGCTACTAACAGAACTACAGTAGTATCGCTGGCTACTAACATAACAGTAGTATCGCTGGCCACTAACAGAACAACAGTAGTATCGCTGGCTACTAACAAAAACAACAGTAGTATCGCTGGCTACTAACAGAACAACAGTAGTATCGCTGGCTACTAACAGAACAACAGTAGTATCGTTGGCTACTAACAGAACAACAGTAGTATCGCTGTCTACTAACAGAACAACAGTAGTATCGCTGGCTACTAACAGAACAGTAGTATCGCTGGCTACTAACAGAACAAGAGTAGTATCGCTGGCTACTAACAGAACAAGAGTAGTATCGCTGGCTACTAACAGAACAGTAGTAGTATCGCTGGCTACTAACAGAACACCAGTAGTATCGCTGGCTACTAACAGAACAACAGTAGTATCGCTGGCTACTAACAGAACAACAGTAGTATCGCTGGCTACTAACAGAACAACAGTAGTATCGCTGGCTACTAACAGAACAACAGTAGTATCGCTGGATACTAACAGAACAACAGTAGTATCGCTGGCTACTAACAGAACAACAGTAGTATCGCTGGCTACTAACAGAACAACAGTAGTATCGCTGACTACTAAAAGAACAACAGTAGTATCGCTGGCTACTAACAGAACAACAGTTGTATCGCTGGCTACTAACAGAACAACAGTAGTATCGCTGGCTACTAACAGAACAACAGTAGTATCGCTGACTACTAACAGAACAACAGTAGTATCGCTGGCTACTAACAGAACAACAGTTGTATCGCTGGCTACTAACAGAACAACAGTAGTATCGCTGGCTACTAACAGAACAACAGTAGTATCGCTGGCTACTAACAGAACAACAGTAGTATCGCTGGCTACTAACAGAACAACAGTAGTATCGCTGGCTACTAACAGAACAGGAGCTGGATAATATCTCCCACAGAGGGAGAATATCTTCCCGTAGTGAGGGAGAATAACTCCCTGGAGTGAGGGAGTACATATCCCCAGAGTGATGTAGTATATCTACCTGGAGTGAAGGAGTACATCTCCCTGGACTAAGGGAGTATATCCCCCTGGAGTAAGGGGAAGAATATCCTAGGAAGTGATGGAGAAAGGGAGAATATCTCCCTGAGGTGTTGGAGATTACAATGGAGACGTCAGGTGTAGGGAAGGAGGGAGATATTAATAGGGAAGGAAGGGGGAGGGAGGGAGGGGGCAAGGAGGGAAGAAGGTAGAAGGAAGGAGGGAAAGAGGGAAGTATGGAGGAAGAGGAAATTAGTAAGGACGGAGGAAGAGGGAACGAGGGAAGAGGGAACGAGGGAAGAGGAAGAGGGAACGAGGGAAGAAGAGGGGAAGAGGGAGAGGGAACGGGGGAAGAGGAAGAGGGAACGAGGGAAGAGGGAGGAAGAGGGAACGAGGGAAGAGGGAGGAAGAGGGAACGAGGGAAGAGGGAGAAAGAGGGAAGAGGGAGGAAGAAGGAACGAGGGAAGAGGAAGAGGGAACGAGGGAAAAGGAAGAGTGAACGAGGGAGCAAGAGGTAACGAGGGAATTGGGAGGAAGATGGAACGAGGGAAGAGGGAGCAAGAGGGAACGAGGGAAGAGGGAGCAAGAGGGAACGAGGGAAGAGGGACCAAGAGGGAACGAGGAAAGAGGGAGCAAGAGGGAAAGAGGGAAGAGGGAGCAAGAGGGAACGAGGGAAGAGGAGCAAGAGGGAACGAGGAAGAGGAGCAAGAGGGAACGAGGAAGAGGGAGCAAGAGGGAACGAGGAAGAGGGAGCAAGAGGGAACGAGGGAAGAGGAAGCAAGAGGGAACGAGGGAAGAGGGAGCAAGAGGGAACGAGGGAAGAGGGAGCAAGAGGGAACGAGGGAAGAGGGAGCAAGAGGGAACGAGGGAAGAGGGAGCAAGAGGGAACGAGGGAAGAGGGAGCAAGAGGGAACGAGGGAAGAGGGAGCAAGAGGGAACGAGGGAAGAGGAGCAAGAGGGGAAAAGGGAAGAGGAGCAAGAGGGAACGAGGGAAGAGGGAGCAAGAGGGAACGAGGGAAGAGGGACAAGAGGGAACGAGGAAGAGGGAGCAAGAGGGAACGAGGGAAAAGAGGAGCAAGAGGAACGAGGAAGAGGGAGCAAGAGTGAACGAGGGAAGAGGGAGCAAGAGGGAACGAGGGAAGAGGGAGCAAGAGGGAACGAGGGAAGAGGGAGCAAGAGGGAACGAGGGAAGAGGGAGCAAGAGGGAACGAGGGAAGACACACTGGCTATGCAAATATACTCTGTATAAAACCACGTGGGTGTCACAGGTGTCAGTGTTACACAGGTGTCAGTGTCACACAGGTGTGTCAGTGTCACACAGGTGTGTCAGTGTCACACAGGTGTGTCAGTGTCACACAGGTGTCAGTGTCACACGGGTGTCACGTAGGTGCCAGTGTCATACAGGTGCCAGTGCCACACGTGTTAGTGTGTCACAGGTATCAATGTCACAGGTGTCAGTGTCACAGATGCCAGTTACACAGGTGTCAGTTACACATGTATCAGTGTCACACGGGTGTCACGTAGGTGACAGTGTAACACAGGTGTCAGTGTCACCGGTGTTAGTGTCACACAGGTGTCAGTGTCACACAGGTATCAGTGTTACAGGTGTCAGTGTACACTCTGTGGCTGTGTTACACTGTGACAGATAAGTGTTACACTGGTGGCAGATAGTGTTACACTGTGTAGCTAATACAGAGTTACACTGTGTTAGTGTTTGATATAGTGTTACACTGTGTAGCTGATAGTGTTACACTATGTAGCTGATAGTGTTACACTGTGTAACTGATAGTGTTACACTGTGTAGCTGATAGTGTTACACTGTATGGCTGATAGTGTTACACTGTATGGCTGATAGTGTTACAATGTGTGTGTGGCTGATAGTGTTACACTGTGTGTGTGGCTGATAGTGTTACATTGTGTGTGTGGCTGATAGTGTTACATTGTGTGTGTGGCTGATAGTGTTACACTGTGTAGCTGATAGTGTTACACTGTGTAGCTGATAGTGTTACACTGTGTAGCTGATAGTGTTACAGTGTAGCTGATAGTGTTACACTGTGTGTGTGGGGCTGATAGTGTTACACTGTGTATGGCTTATAGTTTTACACTGTGTATGCCTGATACAGTGTTACACTGTGTGTGCCTGATACAGTGTTACAATGTGTGTGTCTGATACAGTGTTACACTGTGTGTGCCTGATACAGTGTTACAATGTGTGTGTCTGATACAGTTACACTGTGTGTGCCTGATACCGTGTTACACTGTGTGTGCCTGATACAGTGTTACACTGTGTGCCTGATACAGTGTTACACTGTGCGTGTCTGATACAGTGTTACACGTGTCTGATACAGCGTTACAGTGTGTGTCTGATACAGTGTTACACTGTGTCTGATACAGTGTTACACTGTGTCTGATACAGTGTTACACTGTGTCTGATACAGTGTTACACTGTGTCTGATACAGTGTTACACTGTGTCTGATACAGTGTTACACTGTGTCTGATACAGTGTTACACTGTGTCTGATACAGTGTTACACTGTCTGATAGTGTTACACTGTCTGATACAGTGTTACACTGTGTGTCTGATACAGTGTTACACTGTGTGTCTGATACAGTGTTACACTGTGTGTCTGATACAGTGTTACACTGTGTGTCTGATACAGTGTTACACTATGTGTCTGATACAGTGTTACATTGTATCTGATAGTGTTACACTGTGTGTCTGATACAGTGTTACATTGTGTGTATCTGATAGTGTTACACTGTGTGTCTGATACAGTGGTAAACTGTGTGTCTGATACAGCGTTACACTGTGTGTATGATACAGCGTTACACTGTGTGTGTCTGATAGTGTTACACTGTGTGTGTCTGATAGTGTTACACTGTGTGTCTGATACAGTGTTACACTGTGTGTCTGATACAGAGTTACACTGTGTGTCTGATACAGAGTTACACTAACGAGGACAGAACCAGCTGTATCACCTACTTGTATCACAGGTGGGATCTCACCCACGGCAGCAAGAAGCCAGCTGGATGAACTAGAGATGTCATTGGTGAAGGATTGGTACCTGGCACTCAGAGCCGCTAGCTGGGCGTGTGGCACTCAGAACCCCTGATGGGTATCACACTCAGGTTCGCTCATGGGTATGGAGGTCCGCGGAGTGGGCACGGAAATGGCTGAAATCACTACGAGAACTCGACAAGCAGTGGGTAGTGGCAGTCTTTACACCCAGTATTTTAAGCAGTGGGCATGGCAATGTTTACACCCAGTATTGTAAGCAGTGGGCATGGCAATTTTACACCCGGTATTTTAAGCAGTGGGCATGGCAATGTTTACACCCGGTATTGTAAGCAGTGGGTAGTAGCAATGTTTACACCCAGTATTTTAAGCAGTGGGCATGGCAATGTTTACACCCGGTATTTTAAGCAGTGGGTAGTAGCAATGTTTACACCCAGTATTTTAAGCAGTGGGTATGACTTAAAGTTGGCACGGGTCGGCAGAGTTGTGGAAGAAAGCGCTAAGTTTGGAAAAATCACAACTTTTCACTAGGTCACAACTTGGTGGTCATGGACGCAGAACTTGGGAACATCTCGTCCCGAGTGACTGGAGTTTGCCCAAGTTTGATTATCTCAACTCTGGCCAAAAGTTCTTCGAAACTAAATTACCAAACTTTTGTACGGGGCAGCAGCGGGCAAGTTCAAAACTGCGGGCGGCGGCGGGGCGGCGCGGTGGAGCTACGGCGTAAGGGCGGCGTGGACCGCTGTGAGTGAGTGAAGCTACGAAAGCACCCAGGCCGCCAGCGTCTGGTCCGTGGCCCGTTCTGCGCTGGTCTACACCTCCCCCCCAGTGCAATGCTGCTCCTCCCCCTGCCCCTTCCTCCCCCTGCCCCTTCCTCCCCCTTCCCCTTCCATCCCCCTGCCCCTTCCTCCCCTCCCTGCCAGACCCTCCTCCACTACCAACCAACATTACCACACTACACATTGCTCCAGTCTTAGGTAGAGACTGGTCCAGAGGATCAAGCCTGCAGGACGATAGATGGAGCCTCCAGCTGTGAGTGATCCACACGGACGATAGATGGAGCCTCCAGATGTGAGTGATGTGGACGGACGATAGATGGAGCCTCCACTTGTGAAGGTGGAGGTTCCATTTGTACTAAAGTACTGTGCTCACTGTACCACAATTATTTGGGACTTTCTTAGTACCAGGGAGACCTGGTCCAGGACCTGATCTGTGACCTGGTCCAGGATCTGGTCCGGGACGTGGTCTGAGACCTGGTCCAGGACCTGGTCCTGGACGTGGTCTGAGACCTGGTTCAAGACCTGATCAGGGGCCTGGTCCAGAACCTGGTCCAAGACCTGATCAGGAACCTGGTCTACCATACTTTCTTTACTAGACTATCTGTACTTTGGGTGTACATATGTCGTTTGTACTCTAAATTGTACTATGAATGCACATACTTTTGTACTCGATAGTGAACCATGTATACACATTGTACTGGTTCGTGTGTACTATGGTTTTACAAGTTATTTGTACTCTGTAATATAAATCCACCCAAGTGAATTGTACTAATTACTTTGTACTATGGTTGTAGACAAGTTTGCACTCTGCAGTATGTACCATGACTGTAAATATGTTTACCCTCTCGTGTGTACTTTGCGTGTACGTAAGTAGTTTGTACTCTTTTCGGAATTAAGTTGTTTGTATTCAGTAGTGTGTACTATGGCTGTACCCACGTTCTTTGTACCACCTAGTGCGTACTATGTACTCACGTTCTTTGTACCACCTAGTGTACTATGTACTCACGTTCTTTGTACCACCTAGTGTACTATGTACTCACGTTCTTTGTACCACCTAGTGTGTACTATGTACTCACGTTCTTTGTACCACCTAGTGTGTACTATGTATTCACGTCCTTTGTACCACCTAGTGTGTACTATGTGCTCACGTTCTTTGTACCACCTAGTGTGTACTATGTACTCACGTTCTTTGTACCACCTAGTGTACTATGTACTCACGTCATCTCTACTCTATTAAATATGTATATATGATTTTTGCACCACAAGCATATACATGCCACTCCTGTATTATATGTACTCTGTACATGTACTATATGTACATATGTACTATTTCTCTAGTGTCTGGAAGCCACTATAATGTACCTTAGTTTCCCTTGAAATTCGATTGACGTTACATTACGTAGATTTTTCAACGTTAAAAACAGCGTCTTGTGTACGTTATCTGGAAGTACCATAAAGGGAATTTATATTTTCAGCATCGTAATTTAGCGTTATTAGTGAAATAAGGTGAAGGGGTTACGTCTGGCATCGCCGGTGACATTGTCGCTGGTTAACGCGTTCGTACCGCTTACAGGTGTGATTAACACATCGGCCGTTTCCCACCGAGGCAGGATGACCCGAAAAAGAAGAAATACTTTTACCATCATTCACTCCAGAGTTGTGTTGACACTACAATTTATATAAATGTGTGTGTGTGTGTGTGTGTGTGTAATCAGCAGAGGTTTCGAACCTATGCTTCTAACATATTAAACAGAGTATGAATCTCTCTCCACTCCTCGACAGTTAAACGGGAACCGTGAATGTAACAGGCGTTCCTTCTCTGAATGGCCACAGTTAACAAACATAAGGAACTAGCGACATTATTCCTTATCACATGAACTCTTCACCTGGAATACGCCAGATATGAGTTGACCTTCACAAGGATGGTGCAGCACGACCTCCCTCAGTGGATGGTAACAATGACTGGCTATAACCATGAAGAATCTGATATTCTCACATCTTACAACTCTATTGCTAAAAATCCTACAGAAATTTTGCTTACTTGAACACAATCATGTTCACACAGACAGGAAGTCACCTTACATCCCAAAAAAATGTTGATGGCTGTGTCTATAAGATTCCCTGTAAAAAATGTAATAAAGTATATTACGGTCAAACTGGATAAAGTCTTGAACTAAGATTACAACAACATAAATATAACATTAGAAGTGGACAAGAGTCTAATGCTTTGTTTATTCATGTGAGAGATTTTAAGCATCCAACTGATTTTCAAAATGCTGAGAAAGTTGTATGAAGCAAGTGCAGTGTTTCTGTGTGGGTTGTTCCAGTCACGGTATTGTGACTTTTTGGTCTTAAAGTCCATTGTTGAAATATAATTGAATCAAATTACATAGTGTTGATTTTAATATGAATATTAGTTCAGGTTTATATAAATAAGATTCATTTATAATTAATAGAATTTGTGAGGAATTTAAGCTATGCATGACCTGACCAGCATAATTTTCCCTTAACCTATCTTGACCCTCCCACCAGCATCATACTGGGTCGGGTGTGAGGTCGCATGCGAGGTGACATCTCAGCCTTATAAGCCTTCTGCTCTCCTATTATTTTTACATTTCCTTGATAATGTGAGAAATCACGAAAGCGCTTGGAAGTTCATTATTTTTTCACATTTATATATATATATATATATATATATATATATATATATATATATATATGTCGTGCCGATTAGGTAAAACTTGTGATTTTGGCTTAAATAGCAACGCTCTTCTTGCCATATAAGACAAGTGAAAATTTGTGTATGCAATAATTTCGCCAAAATCATTCTGAACATAACGAAAAAAATATATTTCATTGTGTTTGTTTATTATTAAATTAATGTTAACGTATCTAAAATATATTTAGTTGGGTTAGGCTAAATTAAATTGCGCTTGTTGTAATAAGGTTAGGTAGGTTTTCAAAGTTTCTCTTGGTACAAAATTATAAATTCTTACATTAACATAAATGAAAAAATATATCTTTAAACGTATAAGAGAACATTTTAGAAAGGACTTAATTTTAAATGAGTTCTTGCTAATTGACCAGTTTTACCTAATCGGCACGACATATATATATATATATATATATATATATATATATATATATATATATATATATATATATATATATATATATATAACTTTCTTCCCTAATTTATTACTTTTCCATATGTGATTAAAATTTTTGTTCAGTCTCAGTCCTTTGTTTACACTAAGTTAACTTTTGTATTTACGAGTGAGTGAACGAATGTGTGTGTGTGTGTGTGTGTGTGTGTGTGTGTGTGTGTGTGTGTGTGTGTGTGTGTGTGTGTGTGATGTGTGTGTGTGTATGTGTGTGTGTGTGTGTGTTTACAGCTAAACACATTCTGTCACATATTTCAGTAAAATAAATAACAGACACCATAATTCCGGAGCCTGTAACAGCTGACCACGACACTACACACAACAGCGGGGGCCAGGAGCTGAGACTCGATCCCTGCAACCACATATGGGTTAGCATCTTAAAAAACAACACGAAACAGCTGACTCGCCTAAGATACGAGGACCTGACAGGGGTAGGGTCAGGGGGAGACCACCTAGCAGGGGAAGCGTAAGGGGAGACTTCTCTGGGGAAGGGTTGGGGGGCCATCACAGGGGTTGGGTCAGGAGGGGGAGCTTCTCTGGGGTAGACAAATTGAACCCTGATTCTCCCCGGGTATCGATTATTTCACCAACATCTCAGTGTCTTCCAATCAATACTTGAATGTCCATGTGGGAGGGAGGTGGTTGGTGGGTGGTAGGTGGTAGGTGGGTGGTGGAAGCTGGCTGGTAGGAGGGTGGTAGGTGGGTGGTGGTAGCTGGCTGGTAGGAGGGTGCAGGTAGGTAGGTGATAGGTGGGTGGTAGATGGGTGGTGGTAAGAGGTTGGTGGTAGGTGGGTGGTAGGAGGAGGGGGTAGAAGGGTGGAGGTAGGTGGGTGGTAGGAGGAGGAGGGTAGAAGGGTGGAGGCAGGTGGGTGGGGTAGTTGGAGTCTACTAACTTAATCCCTGATGGTCGACTAGCTGATAGACTCACCGCCAGCAAGACTCACCAGAGTTCAGGCTGATCGACTGATTACCTCAATCTCCTGATCTTCACTATTCTTCTTTGTACAGGACTGATGAAGACACTGCGTGGCAAAACGTTTTTACAACAGAGAGATCCAACTGTTGCACAAGTGTCTAACTTACCTAGTTGTCAGTATTATGTCGTTAATGGTTAGGTAAGGTTTGTCAGGAAACAGGACAAGTGTTTCCTGACGCGGGTCTTAGTCATATGATGACCCACAGCTGGAGCTTTGGTCATCTGACCGAGGCCTTCCCCTGGCTTACCCCTCATCTGTTTGCTAGATCCTCAGTCTACAGACATTTGTCTCATCGTGATTATTTGTATTGGAGGAGTGAGAAACATCCTCGTGATGAAGCCTGTATAACTTGTTGCCAGTCTCTAGGGCCCACCAGGTCCATTACTTCCCAATTCCATCTCTGTGACTATGGCCCATGAAGTCACTGTGGGCAAGTCTGCTGGCTACAGCAGCCTCTGCCTAGGCCCGTTCATTTACCAGTACACCAACATGGTGCAGACGCCAATTTGGCGCGGACACCAACATGGCGCAGACACCAACATGGCGCAGACACCAACATGGTGAAGACATCAACATGGTGAAGACACCAACATGGTGAAGACACCAACATGGTGAAGACACCAACATGGTGAAGACACCAACATGGTGAAGACACCAACATGGTGAAGACACCAACATGGTGAAGACACCAACATGGTGAAGACACCAACATGGTGAAGACACCAACATGAAGACACCAACATGGTGAAGACACCAACATGGTGAAGACACCAACATGGTGAAGACACCAACATGGTGAAGACACCAACATGGTGAAGACACCAACATGGTGAAGACACCAACATGGTGAAGACACCAACATGGTGAAGACACCAACATGGTGAAGACACCAACATGGTGAAGACACCAATATGGTGAAGACACCAACATGGTGAAGACACCAACATGGTGAAGACACCAACATGGTGAAGACACAAACATGGTGAAGACACCAACATGGTGAAGACATCCAACATGGTGAAGACACCAACATGGTGAAGACACCAACATGGTGAAGACACCAACATGGTGAAGACATCCCAAAATGGTGAAGACATCAACATGGTGAAGACACCAACATGGTGAAGACACCAACATGGTGAAGACATCAACATGGTGAAGACACCAACATGGTGAAGACATCAACATGGTGAAGACACCAACATGGTGAAGACACCAACATGGTGAAGACATCAACATGGTGAAGACACCAACATGGTGAAGACATCCAACATGGTGAAGACATCAACATGGTGAAGACATCAACATGGTGAAGACATCAACATGGTGAAGACATCAACATGGTAAGACACCAACATGGTGAAACATCAGACATGGTGACAACACACATGGTAAGACACCGACATGGTGAAACACCAACATGGTACACACGCCGACATAGTAACAACACCGACATGGAACACACACCAACATGGTACACACACCAACATGGTACACACACCGACATGGTACACACGCCGACATGGTACACACACCGACATGGAACACACACCAACATGGTACACACACCAACATGGTACACACACCAACATGGTACACACACACACATGGTACACACACCGACATGGTACACACACCGACATGGTACACAACACACCGACATGGTACACACACCGACATGGTACACACACCGACATGGTACACACACCGACATGGTACACAACACACCGACATGGTACACACACCAACATGGTACACACACCAACATGGTACACACACCAACATAACATCCTTGTGATACCAGTGGAAACGACCTCCCCTGGATCTCTTGGAGCACAGAGAGGATACAAGACACACTGGACCAGCACAGACACACTGGACCAGCACAGACACACTGGACCAGCACAGACACAACATCCAGCTATCAGAACAAGAACAGCAAGAATAGCATTAAGCTCCGCAGTACAAAGGTGTCTCTGGGTAACCACGCACAATAAGTCTTCACCGACAGTCACAGCAAAGGCAACACCGTCATCGCTCTTAGACTCATGTTAGGTAAATGGACACACATTCAACTGTGGAGCTTTGTCGCCAGCTGGCTTGACAAACTTCCGGGAGAGCGAAACGTTGCCACATTGAGTCCGTGTCCATTTGAACTAACATTATCATGCCTCAAGATATTAACTAAAGAGAAAGGTCGAAACAAAACATAGAATGACTTACCAGGGAGCCTGGTATACCTGGAGTATACCTAGAGAGGGGGTTTCGGGGGTCGACGCCCCCCGCCGCCCGGTCTGAGACAAACATCTCACACTTACCTGTAAAAAAGAAGAATGTCTTGATTACAATTTAAATAATAAAAAGAATGTTGATAATACTGAAGGATTATAATCATAACTAAGCGCTAAATCCACAAGGGTCATACGGAGCTAACCGTGATGGAATGAAAAGAATATGTTGACGATAATGAAGGAAAGAGAAGAATGTGTTGATAAATTATATGATAAATTATACACTTGATGAATTATACACTTGATGAATTATACACTTATGCAACACTTGGGTATATCTATTGTGGGCCTGCACGTTTCGCCCACCAGTGGTTTCCCAGTCCAATACACAGAAGAATGTTAAGTAAAAGGACACAAGTGCAACTAATGTGACATTTTACTGTGGCAACGTTTCGCTCTCCAGGAGCTCTATCAAACATTATTGGTGTCTGCGACACGTTGCTGTCTGCGACCTGTTGCTGTCTGCGACCCGTTGATGTCTACGACCCGTTGATGTCTACGACCTGCTGATGTCTGCGACCCGTTGGTGTCTGCGACCCATTGATGTCTACGACCCGTTGCTGTCAGCGACCCGTTGCTGACTGTGACCATTGCTGTCTGCGACACGCTGCTGTCTGCGACACGCTGCTGTCTGCGACACGCTTCTGTCTGCGACACGCTGCTGTCTGCGACACGCTGCTGTCTGCGACACGCTTCTGTCTGCGACACGCTTCTGTCTGCGACACGCTTCTGTCTGCGACACGCTGCTGTCTGCGACACGCTGCTGTCTGCGACACGCTTCGTCTGCGACACGCTGCTGTCTGCGACACGCTTCTGTCTGCGACACGCTGCTGTCTGCGACACGATGGTGTCTGCGACACGATGGTGTCCCATAAAATGAATGGGCAGATGCCAAGGTAGACGATCCTACATCAACACTCACCTTGGAAATAAATGGTATAAAATACCGACACAAGGGAAAAAATAAACACATAAGCAGTATAATGTGATCCTTTATTGACAACGTTCGCCCACGCAGTGGCTTTATCGAGTCACAGACAGATCTACCTGGAAAATGAGCAACATGGAGATATATAGGGTACAGTCAGGTGGAGAATGCTGGGTCAGGTGGAGAAAGCTGCATGTACAGTCTTAAAAGTAGTGTGATAGTTAAAACATAGTGTGACTTAAAGGACCTGCAGTGTACCATTCTTGAGTTCTAGGTGGGATAGCTTGAAGAGTTTCTTGGCAATAGGTTCAGCTATGTTGTAGAAGCCGTTGTTCTGGTTGAAGTTGTTGGATATACAGATGAGTGATGATCTAGGATTCTTCGGTATTGCGTGTTGTCTCTCTGGCGATGAGTCTTGAGTTTCTGTAGCTGATTAAATGGTTGTGTAAATTTCGGTGTTGAACACAGGCATTTCTTGAGTCGTCAGATCTGCCTGCGTACTGGTGTTCTGAAATGCGTGTTTGTAGTCTCTGGATGTTTCGCCAACGTATAATTTGCTGCAGCCATTACAAGGATTGTGTATACCCCTGCCGTGGATTGAAGCTTTTCCGTCTGTTACTGGTAATGTCCTTAATGGTGGTGGATGTGAGGTGGATACTCGGAATGAGGTCTTAGAAAAATGTTGGAAACTTGTTTGGAAATGGAGTTGGTGGGAAGGACTATGTATCTCTTCTCAGCAGTGTCTTCTCTGGGTGTGTTGAAGATGTTAATGCCGTCGTCTGCAGTCCTAATGAAGTGACGAGATAGTGAAGTTTGGAACTTGTTCAATGAGGGAGCTTCCTTTAAAGGGAAATCACTGCGCAGATTCGAGTGCGCAGAGGAAAAGCCTATATCACCACGTTTAATTTTGTGTCGTGGGAGTAGAAGTGGAGAAGATCGTGCATTGGTGTTTTCGATAGACTTTAAAACGAAGTTCATGGTCAGCTTTGCAGAAGAACATCAAGGAAAGGAAAAGGTTGTCGACTTTTCTTCTAGGTAAACTGGATTGATGGTCAACCTGTTGAGTTCGGTTAGAGTTTACGTTGAGGCTGGGAGTTATGATGAGAATGTCGTCAACATAACGAAGCCAGGTGACAGAAGAGGGAATAATAGTGGAAAATCGCTCGGCTTCCAAATTCTGTCACCTGCTTCGTTATGTTGACGACATTCTCATCATAACTCCCAGACGCTTCAACGTTCAAGCTCTACAACACGAACTCAACCAGGTTGAGCCATCAATCCAGTTTACACTAGAAGAAGAAGTCGACAACACTCTTCCTTTCCTTGATGTCTCTCTCTGCAAAGCTGACCATGAACTTCGTTTTAAAGTCTATCGAAAACCTACCAATCAACACGATCTTCTCCACTTCTACTCTCACCACGACACCAAAATTAAACGTGGTGTAATTATAGGCTTTTTCCTGCGCGCACTCAGAATCTGCAGCAGTGAGTTCCTTGAAGAAGAATGCTCCTCATTGAACAAGTTT
>WNWK01020670.1:0-35420 GCA_009830355.1 Cherax destructor | reverse complement strand
GAATTGTTGTCTATGGTCATTTGCAATGTGGGGATTTCATGCGGTCTCATGATAGCTACACAGTCATTCAAAAACACAGTTATGCTTGTAGATATAAAGACAATACCAAAGCTTGATCAGAGACAGAGCCACTATTTTTGTTGTTACCTCTCACTATTATTTTTAATTTGCTGAGAGAGGATTTATATGGTATGGTAATATGTATAGATGTGGACTGAAAAGACCGACTTTAGTGGAATGCAGAGAATTTTGGCTGCTTCTCAGTCTATTCTTCTGGGCTTCGTTGTACCATGCTTCATCAGGAGTCCTCTCATGTCGACACATTGCTTGTTACTTCGATTTTTTTATCGTTTTTTTCTGTCTCTGGTACAACCTTTAGTTCATATGAACAGATACTTTGAATATTCTATTAGACTCGTTGCGTACCTCTCTGTTATTTCCTGTATTAGACTCGTTGCGTACCTCTCTGTTATTTCCTGTGTTAGTCTTGTTGTGTACCTCTCTGTTATTTCCTGTTTCTCCTCCTTTCTTCAATGTTCTTATTTTTTATTATAATTTTCTTTCCGATGTGGGTATGAAGACGCTTTTGATGTTCATTTGCATTGTCTGTTACGTCCATCTTAATTTATGTATGGTTTCTTTCTGGGTTTGAATTCCTTATATACTTTCTCAAGCTTTCAAATTCCTAGAACTTGCCTCATTACATAGACAATTGAACATTGGATATTCCCATTCCCTTTATATCTTTCCCCTACGAGGTGATATAATAGTTTTTTTTTTTTGCAGTTCAGGGTGAAAATTGCAGTTATTTCTTGTGCAGTGTCTTTAGACTGTATCTTCTAGTGTTCATTCGTAATCATCTTTCTTGTATATGAGTCTCCACTTCCCTCTAGTTTCACTTCTACCAGGAAGGCGAACGTCAACACAATGTAATCGTTGAGAACGTCAACACAATGTAATCGTTGAGAACGTCAACACAATGTAATCATTGAGAACGTCAACACAATGTAATCGTTGAGAACGTCAACACAATGTAATCGTTGAGAACGTCAACACAATGTAATCGTTGAGAACGTCAACACAATGTAATCGTTGAGAACTTCAACACTATGTAATCGTTGCCGCGAGTGACATTTCACTTTTTTTATATCCTTATTTCTGTTTCGCTCGAAATTAAAAAAAAATAAAGGTCCAGCATCGTTTGTTCTTTATTTCTTGTTCTGCCTTCATCTGTGCATCTTTCCGCTTTGTCTTTTCCGCTTCTTCTTTCTCCATCTGTGCCCTACCTCCTCCTCCTCTTCTTCTCCCTCCCCTCCTCTGCACGTTGGCCTGCTAACGCTCACCAGCCCCTGTTATTGTGCTATTATTTGGATATTACTTCCCTGCATCATGGCCAGTGAGCCCAAAATGAGTGGCCAAGGTGAGTCGGCTTGTAACACGAAATTGAAACGTACAGCATTTTCCATTTTCCTTATGAGCCGTTTGAAACGTGAACATAATCCCATTTTGAACATCACTTCAATGTGTTCGCAGTTTCGGAATTAGCGACGTCTACTCAGAGTTGAACCCCGATAATAAAGGCAAACGGAGTATATATACAACGAGAAGTGAATATCTCCCAGTGTATATACACTGGAAAATTACTTTCTTTCCTCTGTGTTAAGGATTAACTTTTTCTCCACTCGTTCCTTAGTGAGCTGAACATAATGTGAGTAGCAGTACGTGAGGTCTACCTTATTGATAGGTTTACTGTTTACAGTTAATTGTAGGAACATCTTATATCGA
The DNA here is from genome assembly GCA_009830355.1 of Cherax destructor. Classification (NCBI taxonomy): domain Eukaryota; kingdom Metazoa; phylum Arthropoda; class Malacostraca; order Decapoda; family Parastacidae; genus Cherax; species Cherax destructor. Next base: position 33,635 of record WNWK01020670.1, on the reverse strand, counting down.
CTCAATCCTATTCCGTTTATACTATACTGCCCAACTCTCTCTCTCTCTCTCTCTGCCACCACAAATAGGTGAGTACAAATAGGCGAGTACACACATACATACACACACACACACACACGTTTGAAATTGTCAGGAAGTGGAATAATCAGGAGAGAAAAGTAGAAGCAGGTTCCATACATAACTAAAAGTAGGTACGATAAAGCTCTGGGAGCAGAGAGAGTGGGCCGAGTGGAGACGAGCTAAGAGGCGGGACCAGGAGCTGTGATTCGACCCTTGCCACCACATGTAGGTGAGTACACCTACATGTGGTGGCATCAGAAGCTATGCAAAGTTGCTTGGCAACAACTGAAGGAGTAAGGGGAAGTTTTCTCAGAGTAACTCAGTGCGGGTTTGTCGCCTGCCGCAGCCTCTCTCGCAATGTCATTCAGAGAGAGACTAAAGATTTCCACCCCCCGTGGAAACATTTTCACCATTATTCACTTCATCACTGTTTTGCCGCCAGAGATGTGCCGATATTTTATTTCAGTTCTCCCTCGAAACTGTAAATATTCCCACCACATCCCTCCTTCAGAGTGCAGGCATTGTATTTCCCACCTCCAGGACTCAAGTCCGGTTAACTGGTTCCCCTGAATCCCTTCATAAATGTTACCTTGCTCACACTCCAACAACACGTCAAGTCATAAAAACCAAATGACTCCACTCACTCCTATCTAACATGCTCACTCACTCTTGCTGGAAGTCCAAGCCCATCTACAAAATCTCCTTTACTCCCCTCCCAACCTTTACTAGGACGATCACTACCTCTCAGTCCCTTTATATAAAATAATTTAAAACAGTCCATCTTCTATTGCGGTGCGTCATTCTCTCTGGCTTCGTTAGGTAGATGTTGTCTTTGCTCTCTGGCCACATGGCTCTAGTCCTTCCAGTCTTTTCCTGCTGCCTTTAACAATCTTCCTTCTTCTGTTAAGATCAAGATCAAGGCTGAATGTTAACCTAACCTTTGACTTTTTTTTCTTAATGTTCATGTCCACTGTTCTGTGACAGGCTTTTCTTTTCAGAGAATCGCAAAACAATGCTTAGTTATATGCACATTCTACATTGACTTCCACTTTTATCATGTTCATACTCTCAAGAATTTTTTTTTTTTTTAATCTCTTCGTGTCCGCAGTATCCGTAACCCTCAATTTCTTGACTCTCAAATTTCCACTCTTCGCAGATCGCTTTTTCCCATTTATCATGCTTAAAGGAACTTTCTTTTCATTTAAACACACTTTTCCTGTGAATTCTCCTGGATTTTGCCTTCCCTATATTTTTCGGTCCTGTAGATATCAGTAATCCTTTGTGTCAGACTTATTCCCTTCTCTCTTGTTCATACTTTTCCTGTATCTGATGCCTCCGGTTTCTACTCCATTTCTTGTTATTTATGTCCTCTTCTATACCTTGATGAAACTGGCTGCTCTCTTTATGACTGACTTAAAGATCTCTGAAGATGTCTTCACCTTGACGACATCAACAATGTGTGATAAATGGTTTTGAAAACCGACGAAGATTCTCATCCGTTGCATAAGTGTCTCAATCTTCGACATCAACAATGTTCTCTCCTCTCATGTCAGAACTCACAACCATCCCATTAACTTGTCCTCTGCTAAAGCTATTTGCCCTTCTAGACTTCAGAAACACCGCTTGTTGACGGCTATGTTTTTGTAGATCCTTACCTTGCAGCCGCCTCTCCCTTTTCTTCATTTGTATTTTCTGTACGTATCCTGTCTTTGTCTTGTTAGGTTTTGTTCCATGAGAGGTTTTGTTCTGTGCTGTTTTATTCTATATTCGTGGACCAGTTGCCCTTCTACAGTGCTTCTCTGTTCTCTTCTTCTTCTTCCTTTACATTATCACTTCTACCACTATTACTGATTATTTCACTGATACAACTGTTTATATTATTAATTTTAGAACCTGTTGTACCATTACCATTACTGATGTTACTTCCTCATTACTACTGTTGCCACTGCTGTGCTCCTGCTATTACTACTGCTACTACTACTAATACCACCACTGCTTCTACTAGTACTACTACTAGTACTGCTCCTCATTTCCCCTTTTCCCCTCCCTCCCTTACCCTTGGTAATTTACAATATATATGAAAACTGTACTTTCGTGTACCTGTACCTAAATAAACTTACTCTCTTACAGTTTCGATGAGGTTTATGCATTTGTAATATTTTTTTTATGGTTTAGATTCGAACTTAGATGACGTTCCATATGTAATCATCTTAGTTACAGCTGTGGTCAATATTAATTATGATTTGTTAGTAAAGCAGTTAGTAGAAGCGATGCAATTAGTTCTCAATTAGTTCTGCAATTCTGTTGAATATAAGATTGAACTAACTGCTAAGGTGAGTATTAAAAGGAATATGTACCAGTACCTGATGACTTGACGTCTGTCTATGAAAACTAAGTTGGCAAACTTCTAAGATCAATGAACCATCCACTTCTTATTGTTCCCCAGAAGTTATGATTAAGAAAGGTAGGTAATTCAGACAGCATTGCAATAAATAAATGGGATTCAGAACCAATTGCGGTTAGTGAAGATGACTTTCATAACTGTACTAACTCTCGCTACTTTTACGAATTCAAGTTCAACCAGTACCCAAAAGGCCTCATTCAGTACATTACTTCCCCTCTAAGTTTTATAGAACTCTTGTTATATACATGAGACTAAAGCTAATGTTAATTAAAGACCTTTCAGAGGTGTCTTTTATTTTGATAATATATATCTAATAAGTTCAGCTTGAAAGTAGCATATTAATTTTCTCTCTTTTAGAGATACTGTAATCTCATGGATTAAATGCAAAGCCTGTTAAGTGTTTTTCTAGGATATATGACTAAAGCTTTGGTCCAGTGTAAATTTCCGGAGACCAAGAAACTTATGAGAAGTTTTCTGGGAACAATTAACTTCTATCGTAAGTTTGAACCAAACTTATCTGATATTATATTTTTGTCTGAGTAACGTAACAAGACTACTTAAAGCATCTCATGTTTGCTCTGAAATAGCACTGAAACATTTCAACAAACTGATGTTAATCTTTAGTAATTCTCTAGTACTAAAAATTCCTGTCATTATTATGAAATTTAGCTTTCGTATAGATGCACCTAATACAGAACTGGGCACGGTATTCTTACAGCATCTTGACAATGTACCCTTTTCCTGTAGCTTTTGTAAGAAATTGCTTTACAGATAATCAAATTATTTGAGTGCAGACGAAAAATATTATTCCACCGACTGAGTAAAGAAAAAGACTAAATATTGTATTTCTGGTAAAGCTTGAAAATGACCATAAAGTTGTTGCAGTATTTGAAAAAAAATTAATAAATCAAATAGCAGGTTTTGAGACGAATCATGACTGTACAAGAATTTAAGTGTCACTTAGTACACAATGCTGATCCGATACTCAGCTGCCTAAATCGTTTCAAAAGTGAAAGGATAGTACACTTGCCTATGGATATGTTCATGTAGCTCCCAGAGTTTAAGAACTGGGTAAGAAGGTCTTTTATTGGACAAGAGAAGACAGTGTTGATTGATACATGCGAGTATAATAGGACTGATAGGGTCCTCAGTTGTCTCTCAAGAGGGAACCGTATGTTGCGCCATCTACTGAAGAAATTCTTTTATTTTTTTTCGGTGGTTCTTTATCTGCCATCGTTCTTATTCATTCTTAAGAGTTTCTCTAATGTTCGTCTCAAATTTTCCTTTTTCAAGGGATGTTAACTTTGGCTCTTCACTTCACCTACATCCGCCCAGCTGTCCATTCCCCAGGTCATGTCTTGCCTCCCCATGGAGAGAGAGAGATAGAGGTAGACGGACGGTACCGAGTTATTCTATTGTTAACACTTGTATGCTCATAAACGCTCTCATAAATGAGATAATTGACTCATCTTCGGGACATCTTTCACTCACTTACCTATGAGGCTTAAAGAACCTTAACCTGTCACCTTGTGGAGCAGCTCCCATTATCTCCTATCATCGACCTAATGTCTCAGTGTCTTCTTCAGGTGTCATTTCTCCTACGGATGATGAATCTGAGTCTTCAACTTCCAATTGTGACCCCTTGTTTCTCTGTCCCCTCTCTGGAACATCCTGTCTCTGTTTTCCTTATCTATTCCTCGCAATATTTTGTATGTCGTTATCATGTCTTCCCTAACCCTTCTGTCCTCCAGTGTCGTCGCCTATTTCCTTAACCTTCTTCGTAGTACATTCCCTTAGCTCTGAACTAGTCTTGTTGCAAACCTTTGCATTTTTCTAATTTCTTGACGTGCTTGACCAAGTGTGGGTTCCAAACTGGTACTGCATACTCCAGTAGGGCCTGACGTACACGGTGTACAGAGTCTTGAACGATTCCTTACTGAGATATTGGAACGCTATTCTCAGGTTTGCCAGGCGCCCATATGCTACACCAGTTATCTGGTTGATGTGTGATTCCAGAGACGTGCTCGGTATTATACTCACCTTGAGTGAGGTTTGCAGTCTTTGGCCACCTAGTCTATACTCCGTCTGCGGTCTTCTTTGCCATTCCCGATCCTCATGACTTTGCATTTGGCGGGGCTAAATTCGAGTAGACAGTTGCGGGACCATGTGTCCAGCCTGTCCAGGTCTCTTTGTAGTCCTGCCTGGTCCTCATCTGATTTAATTCTTCTCATTAACTTCACATCATCTGCAAACAGGGACACTTCTGAATCTATCCCTTCCGTCATGTCATTCACATATACCAAAAACAGCACTGGTCCTAGAACTGACCCATGTGAAACCCCGCTCGGCATAGGCGCCCATTGTGATACCTCATGTCGTACCATGACTCGTTGTTGCCTCCCCGTCAGGTACAGTGGTACCCCGGTTTACGATATTTTTTTGTTCCAGAATGCTGTTCAAGTGCCATTACCAAACGAATTTATCCCCTTAAGGAATAATGTAAAATAGACTAGTCCTTTTAGACCCCCTAAAAATACATTTACAAAAGCATTTAAAAAAATAAACTTACATAAAAGGGCGCGTTTGGGGACCATCGTAAACCGGGGTACCACTGTATTCTCTGATCCATTGCAGTGCCCTTCCTGTTATACGTGCCTGATCCTCTAGCTTCTGCACTAATCTCTTGTGAGGAACTGTGTCGAAGGCCTTCTTGCAGTCCAAGAAAATGCAATCAACCCACCCTTCTCTCTCGTGTCTTACTTCTGTTACCTTGTCATAAAACTCCAGAAGGTTTGTGACACAGGATTTGCCTTCCATGAATCCGTGCTGGTTGTAATTTATAATCTTGTTCCGTTCCAGGTTCTCTACCATTCTCCTCCTGATAATCTTCTCCATGACTTTGCACACTATATACGTCAGTGACACTGGTCTATAATTTAGTGCCTCGTTTCTGTCTCCTTTCTTAAAAATGGGAACTACATTTGCCGCCTTCCATACCTCAGGTAGCTGCCCAGTTTCTAGGGATGTGTTGAAGATCGTGGTTAGTGGCACACACAGCATCTCTGCTCTCTCTCTAAGGACCCACGGGGAGATGTCCGGTCCCATCGCCTTTGAGGTATCAAGGTCACTTAGCAGCTTCTTCACCTCCTACTCAGTTGTGTGTATGTCATCCAACACTTGTTGGTATATTCCTTGTTGGTGTCCCCATCTGTTCTGTCTTCCTAGAGTCCTGTCTCCACTGTAAATACTTCCTTAAATCTCGTGTTGAGCTCCTCTCCCGGTCTTTTACTGTTTTCTTCCTCCTAATGTGGCTATACAGCAGTTTCGGGTCAGACTTGACTTTTGATGCTATGTTGTTTTCCTACTGTCATGGGCCTCCTCCTTATTTGTGCATACTCGTTTCTGGCTCTTCGACTAATCTCCTTATTTTCCTGGGTCCTTTGCCTTCTGTACTTTTTCCATTCTCTAGTGCACTTAGTTTTTGCCTCAATACTCCTTCGGGTAAACCAAGGGCTCGTTCTGGCCTTCCCATTATTTCTGTTGCCCTTGGGAACAAACCTTTCCTCTGCCTCCTTGCATTTTGTTGTTACGTATTCCATTATTTCGTTTACTGACTTTCCTACCAATTCCCTGTCCCACTGAAACTCCTGCAGGAAGTTCCTCATACCTGTGTAGTCTTCCCTTTTATAGTTTGGATTTTCCCATTCAACTCCTGTTACCCTCTCACTTGTAACTCTACTATGTATACAAAGCTCAGAACCACATGATCACTAGCTCCAATGGGCCTCTGTATGTGATGTCCTCAATGTATGAACTGCTCATGGTGAACACGAGGTCCAGTCTTGCTGGTTCATCCTCCCCTCTTTCTCTGGTAGTGTCCCTGACATGTTGATGCATGAGGTTTTCCAATACCACATCCATCATCTTGGCTCTCCATGTTTCGGGACCCCCATGTGGCTCCAGGTTTTCCCAATCGATCTCCCTGTGGTTGAAATCGCCCATAACCAGTAACTTTGCTCTGCTCGAGTGAGGTCTTCTTGCCACCTCTGCTCTGTTGCTCTCTTCATATTCCTCTATTGGCCTCCTGCAGTTCTGTGGTGGGTTATACATCACTGCAATGGCTACTTTATGTTCCCCAGACTGAACTGTACCTACTATGTAATCCCTTTCTCTATTCTCGTCCATGCCTTCAATTTCCTAAAATCCCCATCGGTTTTTTATAAGCAGTGCAACCCCTCCTTCCACTCTGCTCCTTTTATCTTTCCTCAGGATCTGATATCCTGGTGGGAAGATTGCGTCTGTTATTGTCTCAGTGAGTTTATTTCTGTGACTGCTATGATGTCTGAGGACTTCTCATTGATTCTTTCATGCCACTCCTCATATTTATTCGTTATTCCATCCGCGTTCGTGTACCAAACCTTCAACTTCTTTTCTAAAACTGTGGTCCTGGGAGAATATTGGGGTTGGGAGAGAGGGAGTCCTGGCAGGGGCCTATGGAGGGTTGCAGTGGTAGTGGGGGTTGTGATGAGGGGGGTGGGGGCAGAGTACCCATAGGGAGATCCTTTGGGGTGGGGTTTGTGATGTGGGGTGGGGAGAGGGGAAAGTGTGTGGGTTTGGGATTGGAGTGTTCAGTTGCATTGGGGTTTTCGTAGTTGGAGTCCTTCTGCGGATGTTTCTGGCGGGTGTGTTTGTTCTTCCACCTGGGTCTGGGTCCTTCTGCTCGTCTTCATCATTGCCTCTCATTCCTCCTTTCGTCTTTGTACCCTCTCTTTCAGTATCGTCCTTTCTTCTTGTGTTCTCTCTCGATCGAGGTACACTCTTCGTTTTCGTCCACTTGCAAACCACCCAATTCTCCTAAAATTTGTCACCTGGGTCATGTCGTCCTCACCTATTGCTTTCATACCTTAAATCACTTTTGTCTCCTGTTTTCTTTCATCATAGGTTTCCCCATCGACTTCCTGCAGCCCATAGACAAAAACTGACCTCACTTTTTCGTCCTCCCACTGTATCTCCCTTTGCATCCTCTGAGATGTTTTAGTTCCTTCCATTGAAGCGTTCCTGCCTTCGATCCCTTCCCTGGCTGAAGCCCCTATGCTCAGTGGTCTGTCTTTCCTACTCAGCTGTTACTGGCCACTCCAGTTGTCTGTTAGAGTCACTGCATATAGCATAGCTCCACACATTAATAATGTGTTTGTGTGTGTGTGTGTGTTGTCTTTAATGTTAAACTTGTTAAATAAAAGTCTTGTTAAATAATAACTCAATTTATTTTACCTTTTTTTTGGAAGGGGGGGGTATTAGTTTATTTTTCTCTAATTCTTTTCCAGAGGGACTTAGTCAGGTGATGAGTCACTTCGTTAGTCACACAATGATCCACTTCCTTAGTCACATGATGATCCACTTCCGTGATGAATCACATTCTTTCGTTTTCTCTAAATACTGATGAAGTAGTATTTGCCGTATTTGCCCCTTACCTATGCCTAATTTACCGACAAAAATTATTAATGTGTGGAGCTACGGTCTAGATTGCTAGAGCTGCTAACTGTTTGACTACGAGTTGTTTCAATTTAGAATCCTCAAGTGATTCCACTCACCTTCTTCAAGAAGGTAACTCTTCAAAGTGTACAGTTGCTTCCTCATCCAAGATAGAGAATTAGACACATATGCAATATCTGGGTATCTTTATTATGTACACGTTTCACCAACCAGTAGTTTTACCAATACAATACAGAAGACTGGAGAGGTAGAAAATGAGGCAATCAGTCCCTCAGCCCAGAGCAAGTATTCAGTACCGTAGTCTTGATGAATCTTAAGCACAGGCTAGGTTAGGTTAGGTAAGGTTTGTCAGGAAACAGGACAAGCGTTTCCTGACGAGGGTCTTAATCATATGACCCACACCTAGAGCTTTGGGTCATCTGACCGAGGCCTTCCACTGGCATACCAGTCCACCCCTTTAAAAATGAACGTATAAGATAGTAAAAGCACAGACAGCAAGATGTGGGCTTATATACTGGAGTCAGATGAGACGAAGGCAGTCACTGGAAGGCAGGATTCCCCAGTGGAAGTAAGTCCTCCACATCCCTCTTCCATCATTCTACCTCTCTCTCCGTCACATAAAGGCTAACGTACTTTAGGTAAGCCTTTCACTTGATTGAGTGACCTATGCCACTTCACTTTGATGTGAACCTCAAAGAGCAGCAATGGAAAAAAAAAGAGTCGCCTGGGATTTAGAGGTAATCAGATTTGATCTGAAGAAAGGAAAGTTTGCTCAAATTACCCGGGTTAAGATTTCTTCAAATGTATCAAGGAATGCAAAGGAAAACATTAAATATTAGATATTAAAATGAATATTATGACTCAGGAAATCGCAATAACATGATTGCAAACAAACCAGGGTACGGGTGAGGTTTGAACCTGTGGTCTAGTGGCTTACACACTGGCCTAGAGTTTTACGACTCACTCGCCCTTGGATCAAAGTCAAGTTGCCGAACAAACTTAGGTTATGACAACCAGTTCCTCTGTGCAGAACTTCTTCAGGTCATGACGTGATAAAGCTCTACAAAAACTCTTATGCTGTGACGTGTGGTGTCCTGTGGCCCTTTGGGTAACGCTCTCGCTTCACACTCTGAGTGTCTGTAGTTCGATCCCTGGCAAAGGTGGAAACAGGCGTGTTTCTTTACACCTCTTGTCCCTGTTCATCTAGCAAGCAAGGAGGTACCTGGGTGTTTGTCCCAGGATGCGACCCACACCAGTCGACCAAAATCTCATCTTATATTAACCTTTCATTCATATATGTCTACAATACACCATTACATAGCGAAATAAACTGAAATTGCTTTACTGTATTGCATTACTCTGCTATTTATTCCTAATGGAAATTTATTCTATACTATTGCAACTCGATATCACACAATTTTTTTTGTGCTAAATCCGTGTAACGTAAATTTAAAAACCATTGTTGCTTGTGTTTTATTGGACAACAATTTTTTTGTCTAAAATTAAGTTTGCCGTTCCAAAGGGAAATTTATTTTAATTGGGTCACTTCTCTTAATGTTTATCTTACAGTTCTTAGTAAAGTCAACTATTCTAAGCACACTAGTTTTCTTGATTATTATTAGTAGTAGAATTAGTTGTAGTATTTTAAATAATAATAATAATAAAAATAATCATTATTATTGTTATTATTGTTAGTAGTAATAGTAGTAGTAGTAGTAGTATAGTAGTGGTACAAATATTATTATATTTATTCTTATTATTGCTATTACTATTTTAATAATAATAATAATAATAATAATAATCACTATTATTATTATTATTATACTCGTTCTTAATTTTTTCTTATTCGTAGTATAATTATTATTATTATTATTATTATTATTATTATTATTATTATTATTATTATTATACTCGTTTTTATTTTTTTCTTATTCGTATTATAATTATTATTATTATTGAGAATCACCAATCCCTTATGGATCAAACAGTACCTGGGAGATGAAAAGAAAACCGGTTCAAACCTAGGAAAGTATAGGAGCAGTTTCTTAGTACAAAGATGTACATGTAGTAGGATGGACACACTGAAATCTGTACACAATGAAGGAAGTACAAGTTGTACACCCTGAAAGACGTACGCACTGAAGGATGTACAGTTGTACACTCTGGTCACACTGGTCAAGCCGGAATAGTCTTGGACTTACCATCGTGAGGCGGCAATAGTGTAAGATTCTTATTTTACATTAATCACAAGAAGATAAGTTATTTGAAATAGTACTTTTCAAATTAGACCTATAATATAGGGCACATAATATAGGGCACACCAAATAGTGTGTATCAAATAGGACTTATCAAAGAGAGCGTATCAAATAAGACATAGAATGCGACACATGAAATAGAAGCATATTAAAGATGACTTATCAAATAGGATGGCTCAAAGAGGACGTATCAAAGAGGACGTATCAAAGAGGACGTATCAAAGAGGACGTATCAAAGAGGACGTATAAAAGAGGACGTATCAAAGAGGACGTATCAAAGAGGGCGTATCAAAGAGGACGTATAAAAGAGGACGTATCAAAGAGGACGTATCAAAGAGTACGTATCAAAGAGGACGTATCAAAGAGGACGCATCAAAGAGGACGTATCAAAGAGGACGTATCAAAGAAGACGTATCAAAGAGGACGTATCAAAGAGGACGTATCAAATAGGACGTATCAAAGAGGACGTATCAAAGAGGACGCATCAAAGAGGACGCATCAAAGAGGACGCATCAAAGAGGACGTATCAAAGAGAACGTATCAAAGAGGACGTATCAAGAAGAACGTATCAAAGCGAACGAATCAAAGAAGACGTATCAGACAAATAAAAGAGGATATATCAAAGACAACGTATCAAAGAGAACATATGAAAGAGAACGTATCAAAAAAGGACGTATGAAAGAGAACGTATCAAAAAAGGACGTATGAAAGAGAACGTATCAAAAAGGACGTATCAAAGAGGACGTATTAGACAGGACAAATAAAAGAGGACGTATCAAAGAGAACGTACACATGGAGAATCCGTCAAATATTTGTTTTGCTGGTAGGCGAACTTTGTAGAACTTCAAGTTCCATAATATATTCTATTACTGGTTTTACAACATTGAAGTGTAAGCTGTAAAATATAATTACAAATATTTAAACAAATGAAAACTCTAGAGGTGTAAAAAATAAATGAACACAGTAAGTAGAAGATGAGATGTATTTAGATTATAAATTTTTATATTAATTTGTAGGTGATTAACTAATGTTGATTATACAGCGACTGGAGAACAGTGGCTGATCAGTTTAAATTCCTTGAATTAAGAGCACTTCAAGGGGATCAAGGTACCGAGTTAAATTCCTTTAATTAAGAGCACTTCAAGGGCATCAAGGTACCGAGTTAAATTCCTTTAATTAAGAGCACCTCAAGGGGATCAAGGTACCGAGTTAAATTCCTTGAATTAAGAGCCCTTCAAGGGCATCAAGGTACCGCCTCTTAAAGCAAGATCATTGAGATGGTAGTGAGGGGACTGTTCTCAGGAAGACATCAACAGTCCCAGAAGCGACCCACACAAGGTGTAATTTGTAAGCATGTGGGCTGTTGCCTTGGCTGCGTCCACAAGATCACAAGAGTCAGGCAGAATACGAGAGAGAAGAGGTAGTCGTTGACTAGTTCTGTTGAGGTAGTCGTTGACTAGTCCTGTTGAGGTAGTCGTTGACTAGTTCTGTTGAGGTAGTCGTTGACTAGTCCTGTTGAGGTAGTCGTTGACTAGTCCTGTTGAGGTAGTCGTTGACTAGTCCTGTTGAGGTAGTCGTTGACTAGTCCTGTTGAGGTAGTCGTTGATTGGTCCTGTTGAGGTAGTCGTTGACTAGTCCTGTTGAGGTAGTCGTTGACTAGTCCTGTTGAGGTAGCCGTTGACTAGTCCTGTTGAGGTAGTCGTTGACTAGTCCTGTTGAGGTAGTCGTTGACTAGTCCTGTTGAGGTAGTCGTTGACTAGTCCTGTTGAGGTAGTCGTTGACCCACCCAGAGTTAGGCTGATATAACTAGAGCAAAGATAATTATCTTGTTAAAGAAAAGGGGGAAGAGGGAGAGAGCTCTAAATAAGGATAAACCTCGTTACCTCGAAAGAGGAAGAGAGAGAGAGAGAGAGAGAGAGAGAGAGAGAGAGAGAGAGAGAGAGAGAGAGAGAGAGAGAGAGAGAAAGAGAGAATAAATACATCCACATGAGGGGAGGGAACGTCTCAACAGTGGAGAGAGAAGGAACATTTCCCCAGTGTTAAGGGAGGGAACATACCCAATGTGGAGGGAGGGAGCATATCCAGTGTGAATAAAGGAAACACATCCAATGTGTAGAAGGAGGGAAGAAATCCAATGAGAAGGGAGTGAACATATCCACAGTGTAGAAGGAGGGAATATAATCTGTGTGGACGGATGGAACGTCTCCACAGTGTATAAGGAGGGAACACAAGCTGTGTTTAGGGAGGGAACATCTCCAGAGATTAGTGGGAAACATATTCCCTCTTTACTTTCTCTGGAATAACTTAATCTTGAGACACTGTGCGTCTCCAGAGGATTTACGATATTCTTGAAATTCTGTTAAATTTGGGAAATAATCAAGTTTGTTTTTCAACTAAAATTAAAGCTGAGTAAATTTATTCTGAGTGTTTTGTTCTTATTGCCAGTTTTCCTGTGCTTATAGATGGTTTTTAGAGTGCAAATTTAAAACCAGTCCCTAATGTTTGAGGATTTTTAGGCTTTCCCAATAATTTCCCCGTGGCCTGGTGGCTGAAGCTCTCGCTTCACACGGCGAGGGTCTGGGATCGATTCCCAGCAAGGGTAGAAACATTTTGCGTGTTTCCTTACACCAGTTGTCTGTTCCCCCATCAGTAAAATGGGTACTTGGGAGTTAGTCGACTGGTGTGGGTCGCATCCTGGGACAAAACTGACCTAATTAGCCCGAAATGCATGGGATAACTAGCTGCTTTCTATATAGTATGTCACTGTTGTCAGCTAGGCCTGTATACCTTGTACATGTACTTGTAAAAATAAAGATATTATTATTATTATTATTATTATTATTATTATTATTATTATTATTATTATTATTATTATTATTATACAGGATGTGAAAGCTCTCAGTATATTTTCGGATCTGCATTTTCTCCTGCCTTAGAAAGGGCTTTTGGTGTACTGCAATATTCCGATCGAGAGAGTACAAGTATCTAACATAATATCATTACTTGCTTGCCTTCTCATGTTATGAAAGCCCTTGTTGCAAATCTAAATGTTTTTCCCTAGAAGCTATGAGACATTCGGGTTCCTTGAACATACCTACACCTAGGTATCTTAGCTTTTTCTTACACTCAGTGAATTTAAGAAAATCTTTCTAGCTTGGAGACTGCAGCGTTAGCCACTTCACTCGGGAATGGAAAATTTTAGCATGTATTTCAAAGAAACATATGTGCAATATTGCTTATCGGTATTAAGCAAACGTTTCGCCCACCAGAGCTAATAAAGCCCATGATGAGCCAAACGTGAAGCCACACATATCTATGAAGGCTTTATTTATCAATGTCATGGTTTTCATATTTCTTTTGACAGCTTTGAGTCATAATTTATAATATATATAGACCATTTCTCAAGAATAACTATCCTTCTAGTGGGATATTCTAGCAACAACAATTTGTACAGTTCATAAAAATGTTTCTTTATCGATACGTTTAACAATGGCCGTGTAGGTAATATTTAAAATCGTCAGAACTACCTAAACACTTTCTAAGCTGTACATAAATAGTATACAATACCGAGAAGATGAAAATTAGACACGTGTGCAACATCTGGGTATCTTTATTGAGGACATAATTTGATTACCTGATTACCTGAGGGACTGATTACTGGGCTTTGAAATGAACTGAGGTAGAATAACAGCTCTTAGCCTGTCAAATTTTTCTGTGTAGAAAAAAAAATGCTTGATAGATATTATGAATTTGTAAAGTCCTATGGCTTCACGGAGGAATTAAATTGCAACAATTGCATGTCAAGTAATTGTTTGAGGTTAATCATTCGACAAAAAACTCAGCTGAATGTCTTTGACTTTAGACAAAGAGGCATTGACACCAGCAGTCTATCTATCATCATTCTGTCATGCAACAAAAGCCACATGTCTATAAAGCATTCAACAAAATCAGCTGACTTTAGAGTGACAGAGGTGGCTGGCTGGTGGAGTTCAAGCGCTGTGCTTATATATTGTACAGGTTGTCTTATCTCCCTATGTAGATGTGTTTGTTTAGTCATGTCCCGGATTTCTAACTTTTTCTTGACATATAACTTATCTCTGCAGAGGGTAAAATAAATCCCAACACTGACTGATACAACGCTCTTCACTTTGGTCCTCCTGTGATATTTCATAGATACAGTGGTAATCCGGATTTCGTCAATAATTCGTTCCAGAATGATGTTCGAGTGCCGTTACCGAACGAATTTGTTCCCATAAGGACGAATGTAAATTAGATTAGTCCGTTTCAGACCCCCAAAAATACACTTACAAAAGCACTTACAAAAATACACTTACATAATTGTTCGAGTTGAGAGCTGTACGAAATCCGGGATACCACTGTATTCTGATTTCTGCGGCGACTCTGGTGTTCCTTTGAGTGAATGTCTGAGAGATAATTAGGGCAATTTGGCTTTTGGGAAGGATGATGACGTTGTTCAAAATAGAGTCAGTGTGTGGAGAGTTGATCAAGTGAAGAGTTCATTTCTTGGAGTCTTCAAAGGAAGGAAAGTTTAGCACAATCCTCTCAAGAGAAAGCCACTGGCGATGCCTCGTTTAATCTTAGTATTTTGACTGGAGTGGAGCGACACTTTCTTAGGTAATTCAGGAACCCGCATACGATATGCCTAGAAGAACTATTACTCTTTCTATTACTACATCTACCACTATCTACATCTACCTCTTGGTTATGCCTCACATTCCACACCTCGCTTTGATTCCTTTATATTCCCTTTGTGTCCTTGTGTAGTTTTCATTGGCTTGAGAGAGCTCTTAGTGACCGAAACATTGACTTGGGAGAGCTCTTAGTGACCGAAACATTGGCTTGGGTGAGCTCTTAGTGACCGAAATATTGGCTTGGGTGAGCTCTTTGTGACCGAAACATTGGCTTGGGATAGCTCTTAGTGACCGAAACATTGACTTGGGAGAGCTCTTAGTGACCGAAGCATTGGCTTGAGAGAGCTCCTAGTGACCGAAACATTGGCTTGGGTGAGCTCTTAGTGACCGAAACATTGGCTTGGGTGAGCTCTTAGTGACCGAAACATTGGCTTGGGAGAGCTCTTAATGACCGAAACATTGGCTTGACAGAGCTCTTAGTGACCGAAACATTGGCTTGGGTGAGCTCTTAGTGACCGAAACATTGGCTTGGGAGAGCTCTTAATGACCGAAACATTGGCTTGACAGAGCTCTTAGTGACCGAAACATTGGCTTGACAGAGCTCTTAGTGACCGAAACATTGGAGTCCATTGAAATGTCGTATAGTAAAATTTATGCCAACACTTAAACAGAATTGTGAAAAATTATAAAATCTCTCTCTCTCTCTCTCTCTCTCTCTCTCTCTCTCTCTCTCTCTCTCTCTCTCTCTCTCTCTCTCTCTCTCTCTCTCTTCTTATTTTCTCTCATTCTATTTTGGATTAATTGAGAGCTTTGCAGTGCAGATTTGAGAGAAGATATCTGTGATGTAACGGCATTCACTCTCCAGAACATCAGAGCTGTAGATTCTGCAAGGCTCTAAGAAAGTAGTCTTCATGCTGTGTTAAGAAAGTAGTCTTCATGCTGTGGTAAGAAAGTAGTCTTCATGCTGTGGTAAGAAAGTAGTCTTCATGCTGTGGTAAGAAAGTAGTCTTCATGCTGTGGTAAGAAAGTAGTCTTCATGCTGTGTTAAGAAAGTAGTCTTCATGCTGTGGTAAGAAAGTAGTCTTCATGCTGTGGTAAGAAAGTAGTCTTCATGCTGTGGTAAGAAAGTAGTCTTCATGCTGTGGTAAGAAAGTAGTCTTCATGTTGTGGTAAGAAAGTAGTCTTCATGCTGTGGTAAGAAAGTAGTCTTCATGCTGTGGTAAGAAAGCAGTCTTCATGCTGTGGTAAGAAAGTAGTCTTCATGCTGTGGTAAGAAAGCAGTCTTCATGCTGTGGTAAGAAAGTAGTCTTCATGCTGTGGTAAGAAAGGAAGTGGCTCGGTTAATTGCATTTACTAAATCTCCTATAAACTCTGAAATGAATTTTGTTGGACGTATTGTAAATTAAGAAATCAAGAAAAGATAAGGGTGTTGATATTTTTTTCTTACTAAATTGGTTAGCGCAATAGTATTGAAGCCATCTATAAGACTGATGAGGTCCCATTCTCTGGGAGCAATGATTGGTATTATGTCAACATATATCATTGAACAGACACCCAGCAGGGTTGATGCTGAGTCTTGCAACCTCTTAAGTGCTCCACGTAGAGATTGGCAAGGATTGTGGTGATGGTTGAACCCATGGCCATGACAAATCACTCCAGCGTTTATCTTCAAATAAGAAACATTTAATATTCAAATTAAACTTCAGATAATTAGTGAAATCGGAGTCAGGTAAGGACCAATGAATATCGTCAGCAATTATCTGCAAACGAATGTTTATATTCTGATTTTTGGTAAATGGGCACGTTTTATGGACCTTTTATTGTAGTAACGTTTCGCTCTCTAGGAGCTTTGTCAAACTTTGTCAAACTGGAGAGCGAAACGTTGGCATAGCAAAATGTCACATTAATTACGATTGTGTCCATTTACCAGATATCGGTAATTCTACTATTGTTACCAGTACCTTAATAGCAGGTATGGTAGTTAATAAGGACATAACATAGATATAACACAGACATAGAATATGCACTAATGAACACAGACAAACAGAATCAGAGTAGTTTATACCTGGTCTGTCTGCTGGTTCACATTTTGCTTGACAAACTCCATGACCTGACCTAACTTCTGTCATATGCAAAGTCAAGTTAACCGTAACTCTCTACTGAACTCACTAGTAATATTAAACCACTGCACTGCTAGTACTATTAAACCAATATACTGCTAGTACTATTAAACCAATATACTGCTAGTACTATTAAACCAATATACTGCTAGTACTATTAAACAACTATACTGCTGTTACTATTAAACCGCTATACTGCTAGTACTATTAAACCACTATACTGCTAGTACTATTAACCACTACACTGCTAGTACTATTAAACCACTATACTGCTGGTACTACTAAACCACTATACTGCTAGTACTGTTAAACCATTATACTGCTGGTACTATTAAACCACTACACTGCTATTACTATTAAACCACTACACTGATATTACTGTTAGGTAAAAGGACACAAGTTCAACTAATATGACATTTTATTGTGACAACGTTTCGCTCTCCAGGAGCGAGACGTTGTCACAATAAAATGTCACATTAGTTGCACTTGGAACAGGATGGGGGAGAGTACTGTACCTTGCGGAACATAGCTTTTCACTATGGCGGCTTCCGATTTAACTCTGTTTACCACTACTCTTTGTGTTCGATTGATTAGGAAGTTGAAGATCCATCTGCCCTCTTTAACAGTTATCCCTTTAGCACGAATTTTGAGAGCTATTACACCAAGATCGCCTTGTCAAAGGCTTTTTGCAAAATCTGCGTGTACTATATCTGCATTGTTTGTCTTCCAGTGCATCCAAGGCCATATCATAGTGGTCCAATAGTTGCGAGGGGCAGGATCGACCTGCTCTGAACCCATGCTTCTCGGTATCGCCAAACCATTTTCACCTCGTATCAAATACGGACATGGGTGTAAATATGTTCTTTTGGAAATGGCAGTACACCTTTCATAGAGATTGGATTTAAAATTTGGCAGTGCTAAAAAAAATTATTTAAAATTCTTCTAGAAAAGTTTAATTTAGTTCCCCAGGAATAAAGTAGAGTTTAAATAACACGGGCGTTCGATATGAGCGTACAACACGCATTTACGAATTAGAGTGGAAACTAAAAGATTCCAGCGAATCTAAACAAGTTATCGTTAACAGAATTCAAAATATATGAAACATGTTCCCTGAAGTAAATGAAAAAAAACACTGAATGTAATTTTTAAAGGATGGATGGACAGTGGATTTTCAAACCCACGACTGACATTGTTTGTCAATATAAGCTTTAAGCTAAATACTTCGTTTTCAACCTAATTATCTTTTTCTTCGTGCGAACCTAACGTTTGCTTACGTGTTTTTCTAAATCATTAATTCATATATGGAAGAGAGGCACAAAACTGACTCTCTCTTATGAGGAGAATTGGATAGAACACAGGAAGCTGTGGACAAGGATGTGTGATGTAAATGGCTTTGAAAACCGACAAGTTGAGGAATGAGACACTTGTGCGACATTTGGGAATCTTTATTGAGGAAACGTTTCGCCACACAGTGGCTTCTTCAGTCCAGTACAGAGAAAAACAGAAGATGAGAAGGAGTAGGAGTTATAGGTAATCAGTCCTCATCCTGAGTCGATGTGTTCAGTCCATCTCAAGACTGATGGACTGAACACATCGACTCCAGGATGAGGGATTGATTACCTCATACTCCTCCTCATCTTCCTGTGTTATTCTCTGCACTGGACTGATGAAGACATTGGCTGTCGAAATTTTTCCTGAATAACGATTCCCAAATATTGCAGAAGTGTCTTATTCTCCAAGGATTTGTGAACTTAGAATCAGTGTACAATACCGTCAAAAAAAAAAAAACATCTGGGATGATACACACCCTATTGTCGTAAAAAACATTGATTTTAAAATAGGTCCCCCTACATACGTTATTTAAAATCAGGTTAGATTAACATCATTTCAAATTTAAACGAGAAAATCATATACACATAGGAAATCCCTCAGAAACACCTACAGTCAAATATCCAGTTTAATATTAACTCTGCACGTATATTCTATGTAAAGGGACAGAAAATACAGCTCCTCCAAATGCTTCTAAAACAACTAATGAGTGCACTGACGTTTATTCAGACAGGGGTGTATTAACACCAGTAAATGATACATAATAGCGAGACAACTTTCTTCTGAGAAAACAGAGAACCACCGATAACAAGGTCACCATGACAGTAAAATCCCGACCTTCCTCTTCAGTGTCAGTCACTACATCAACACTACTAAGTCACAGTAAGATACAGACGTATGCAATGATAAGTCAATTGATATGACTGATAGCGGGAGTTGCAGAAGAGGCAACAGACCAGAAGAAATGAACGAATTATTTTTGTATTAATAGGGAGGCGCTAAACTCGTAGGGGTCACACGGCGCCAAGGAAATGAGAGGTATTCAAGTTTGTTCCGAGGAGACAGCAGCTCGGAATATTATAATATAATATTACAGTGAGATTGAACCGTAACGCGCAAGAGTAATGAGGTAAATAGCTTGAAATTTATTATGTCGTCCCACTACCTGTGTCAGGGTTACCTCTGTAATGCCCCACTACCTGTGTCAGTGTTATTAACCCCCACTGCCTGTGAGGACATGACTCCTCCTCCTCGTCCTTGAGAAGGTGCTCACTGCCGCAGCAAGCCGCCTGCGTCCTTCCCTTTGAAATGTTCCTGCAGTCAGTGTCCTGGATACGAGTGTATTCATTACAAGCACCTTCCCCGGCGCCCCCTCCCTTTCTCTCTCTCTACTCTCTTCTCTTTTCGGTATGTCTGTGTCTATCTCTGTCTGCCTGCCTGTCTCTGTCTGTCTGTGTGTTTCTCTCTCTCTCTCTAACTGTATGGCAGCAGAAAATGCAACATGAAGCATGAACGTCTGCAGAGGTTTCTAGCAAACCGAATTATAGCAGAATGAAATAAAGTTGTCGCTAACGCTGTAAGCGCGCAGACGAGAGGGTCACTCATGAATCAGCTGGACAGGCATTTTTGAAGAAGGAATCAACTAGATACGTCGTGTCCCAGTGAGACGTTAGGTTAGGTAAGGTTTGTCAGGAAACACGATAGGTGTTTCCTGACGCGGGTCTTAGTCAGATGATGACCCTCCGTTGGAGTTTTTGGCCATGTGACCGAGGCCTTCTATTGGCTTACCGGTCCACCCCTTTAAAAATTATGGTCGTAGTTAGAACCTTTTTTTTTCTTGCCCGAACCTTTCAGGACCTACATTCTCAGTATAAATCTTGCAGTCAAGAATGCTGGGAGAGCCGATATTGTTTGTCAGAAATAATGATAATAACTTTTGCTGACCAGTAAGTCTGTCAGAAATGAGTGGAATGAAATAGAGAATAAGAAAGTAATAAGTTATTACCCTGTTTGTCACTAAATTAAATGTCAACAAAATGGTGATTAGTAAATGTTGTTTGTCATAATCATGATTATTTATCAGAATAATGATAAAAATAATAATTAACAATTACCTGAGTATACCTGAGAGAGTTCAGGGGCAACGCCCTGCGGCCCGGTCTGTGACCAGGCCTCATGTTGATTAGAGCCTGATCAACCAGGCTGTTACGCTGGCCGCACGCAGTCCAACGTACGAACCACAGCCTGGCTGGTCAGGTACCGACTTTAGGTGCCTGTCCAGTGCCTGCTTGAAGACAGCCAGGGGTTTGTTGGTAATCCCCTGATGTATGCTGGGAGGCAGTTGAACAGTCTTGGGCTCTAACACTTATTGTGTTGTCTCTCAACGTGCTAGTGGCACCCCTGCTTTTCATTGGGGATGTTGCATCGCCTGCCGAGTCTTTTGCTTTCGTAGGGAGTGACTCTCGTGTGCAAGTTTGGTACTAATCCCTCGAGAATTTTCCATGTGTATATAATAATGTATCTCTCCCGCCTGCGTTCTAGGGAGTACAGGTTTACGAACTTTAAGCGTTCCCAGTAATTGAGGTGGTTTATCGCAGTTATGCGTGCCGTGAAGGTTCTCTGCACATTTTCTAGGTCAGCAATTTCACCTGCCTTGAAAGGTGCAGTTAGTGTGCAGCAATATTCCAGCCTAGATAGAACATAAGATCCATATAATAATGATATCATAAATGGGAGAGAGCATTCTGCTTGTCTGTTCTTTGCTCATTTCGTCCATAATCCAGTAGGAAGTCTCTCTCTCTCTCTCTCTCTCTCTCTCTCTCTCTCTCTCTCTCTCTCTCTCTCTCTCTCTCTCTCTCTCTCTGTCTCTCTTCTCTCTCTCTCTCTCTCTCTCTCTCTCTCTCTCTCTCTCTCTCTCTCTCTCTCTCTCTCTCTCTCTCTCTCTTTCTGCTCATCATTATTCAGAGCAAGAAAATAATTCTGCATGACCATCAAAAACTTCACAAATTAACCAATGCCCATGTGAAATCTCTGGGCTAATCCTGCTCTCTGATAGCATCGAAACCTTTCACTATGATAATGGGAGCTCTCTCAAAACATTTACATATGAAGCCGATTTCCACGATAAGCAGCTGAGCATAGCCAGAAAAACAGACTGACAGGAATAAGCATTAAAGAGCTATATCTATAGACGTGTGCAATTAGGATAGCAGATAGGTAAAATTGGTCAATTAACAAGAACTCATTTAAAATTTTTCTTATACATTTAAATATATATATTTTTCATTTATGTTAATGTAAAATTAATAATTTTGTACCAAAAAAACTTTAGAAAACTTACCTAACCTTATTATAATAAGAGCAATCTAATTTAGCATAATCCAGCTAAATATATTTTATACAAGTTAACTATAATTTAATAATTAACAAACACAATGATTTTTTTTTATTTGGTTCAGAATGATTTTTGCGAAATTATTGCATATACAAATTTTCGCTTGTCTTAATTGAAAAGAAGAGCGTTACTATTTAAAGCCAAAATCGCAAGCTTTACCTATTCGGCACACACACACACACACACACACACACACACACATATGATCCGGATCTTAGAGGTGAAGCTGCAGGGAATGCCACAGAATAGAGACAAATGTACCTGGCCAGAAACGGCGCTCGGAGCTTGTGCACCAGACACAGCCAAAGGGAATGAGGAGGAAAAAGGAGAACTCTTGTATGCACAGACACTGGCAGACACAAGCGGGCCCAAGCAAGACAGGGATACCAACAACACACGAGAGGGACATAGATGAAGCAGACAGGGACAAGAAGAGCACCTCAGCAACATCAAATGAGAGCATAGTAACAACACATGAGAGGGTAGACAAAGCAGCAGACACACTAAACGCGGTGACCCCAATAACACACTGCAGCGGACAGGGAAGTATGAGCAGGCCGGTCACACAAAAGAACACGGGGGATACAAACATGACAGCACCGGAGAGGCTAATGCATCTCTGATGAGGCAATGGGAGACACAGTGGAGGAGGAAAGGGAGAAGTCTATCTTTATCTATGGCCTGAAGGAAGTCGAAGGGGACACTCACGACAGAAGAAAACAAGAGGAGAAAGAAAGGATCAAGGTATTATGCTGGCAATAGGGGGAGACACGTCCCAAGTGACAAATTTTCGGAGAATCGGGTGGTACAAAAGGGGGAAGAAATCGACCCCTCAAGGTAATCTTCAAAGCAGAATCAGCCCGCACCACGATCCTGCAGGAGAAAGTACGGCTGAGGACAAATCAGAGGTACCGGAATGTATACCTAGATCGGACAGAACGCAGGAAGAAAGGGAGGCCCGGAAGGAGCAGATAAGAAGGCGAAGAGAGGAGAGAGAGGAGACAGCGAGATATGGAGGACACCAAGCCCAAACAGGACAAACACACACACTGGAAGTACCCACGGTGGGCCTCAAACCACAAAACCCCAAGCAACAATACACTTTAACACCACACACACTCAGCAGTCCCCCTGTCCCCACCCCAGCAACCCAAAACCCACCATCACAGCTACCCCCACCCCACCACAAACTCCACCCCCACCAACCCATACCCCAACTATACAATCCCCCACCCATGCTGCAACCCCTATGGGCACCCTGCCCACACCCCCCAACCCACCAAGATCTCTCCAGGGCTACAGTATTGGAAACAAGGTTGAAGGTTTGGTACACAAACGCGATGGAATTACGAACAAAGTATGAAGAGTGGAATGAAAGAATAGGTGAGGTGTCCCCAGACATCATAGCTGTCACAGAAACTAAACTAAATGAGACAGTATCAGATGCAATCTTCCCACAGGGATATCAAATCCTGAGGAAAGATAGAAGGAGCAGGGGAGAGGAGTGGTCGCACTGCTTGTAAGGAACCGCTGGAGATTCGAGGAAATGGAAGGAATGGAGGTGGAGAGAAAGGGACTTCATAGTAGGTACCATCCAGTCTGGGAGCACAAGATAATCATTGCAGTGATGTATTCCCACCACAGAACTGCAGGAGGCCAGGTGAGGAATATTATGAGCAACAGAGCAATGGTGGACACACTGGCGGAGGTGGCAAGAAAAGCGCACATGAGCAGAGCGAAGCTACTGGTCATGGGCGATTTCAACCACAGGGAGATCGACTGGGAGAACCAAGAACCACGGGGGTCCAGAAACTTGGAGAGCCAAGATGATGGATGCGGTACGGGAAAAACCTGATGCACCAACATGTCAGGGACACGACCAGAGTGAGAGGGAGAAGATGAACCAGCAAGACTGGACTTTGTATTCACCCTGAACAGCCAGATATTGAAGACATAACACATGAGAGCCCCTGGGAGCCAGCGACCATATGGTGCTGAGCTTTGAGTACATTGTAGAGCTACAGGTGGAGAGGGAAAACAGTACAGAAAGAGACAAACCAGATTTTAAAAGAGGGAACTACACAGGCATGAGGAATTTCGCAGGAGGTTCAGTGGGAAAGGGGAAATGGACGGACAGACAATAAGTGAAATGATGGAATACGTAGGGGCAAAGTGCAAGGAGGCAGAGGAACGGTTTATACCCAGAGGAAAAAGATTAAACGGGAAGGCCAGAAAGAGCCCCTGGTTTACCCAAAGGTGCAGGGAGGCAAAGACCAAGAGTGTAAGAGAATGGAAAAGGTACAGAAGGCAAAGAACCCAAGTAAAACAAAGAGATTAGTAGAAGAGCTAGAAACGAGTATGCACAGGTACGGAGGGAAGCCCAGAAACAGTACGAAAATGACATAGCATCGAAAGTTAAGTCCGACCCGAAACTGATGTTCAGTCACATCAGAAGGAAGACAACAGTTAAAGACCAGGTGATAAGGCTGAGGAGAGAAGATGGGGAACTCAAGGCAATACCATCAAGAGGTATGTGAGGAGCTCCAACTTGAGGTTTAAGGAAGTATTCACAGTGGAGGAAGCAAGGCAGCTGGGTAGACAGGATGGGGTGTGCCACCAACAAGGGATGTATCAGTGCTAGAGGGCATACACCAACTGAGGAGGAGGTGAAGCAGTTACTCAGTGACCTGGATACCTCAAAGGCGATGGGTCCGACAACATCTTCCCGTGGGTTCTTCGGGAAGGAGCTGAGGTACTGAGTGTGCCACTTACCATAATATTAACACATCCCTTGAAAATGGGCAGTTACCTGAGGTATGGAAGAAGGCCAACTAGTCCCCATCTTTAAAAAAGGAGACAGAAAAGAGGCACTAAACTATAGAACGTTATCCTTACATGTATATTGCAAAGTCTTGGAGAAAATCATCAGGAAAAGAATGGTGGAGCACCTCGAGTGAACAGGATAATAAACACCAGGCAGCACGGACCGGGAAGGCAAACCTTTAAAAACCTCCTAGAGTTCTATGATAAAGTAACAGAGGTAAGGCAAAGAAGAATGGGTTATTGATTTTCCTGGACTGAGGAAGGCCTTCGGCACAGTTCCCCATGAGTTAGTAAAAAGTTGGAAGAACAAGCACGTATAACAGGAAGGGCACTGGAATGGATCAGGAATACCTCCAGGGAAGCAACAATATGTGGGATGAGGTATCACAGGGGCACCGGGCGAGCGGCGTTCCGCAGGGGTCAGTCCTAGGACCAGGTTATTCTTGGTTTTTTAAATGAATGACAGATGGGATAGACTCAGAGGTGTCTCTGTTCGCAGAGATGGAAAAATGGGAGAATCACATAGGGACCAAGCAGGACTTCAAACAGACCGGAAAGCTTGACATCTGGTCTAGCAAATGGCTTTCGAATTCAATCCCACCAAAGAAAGTCAGAAATCGGAGAAGGGAAAAAGACCCTGACAGAGTCGGCGGCGGACAAAGGCTACAAACCTCGGAAAAGGAGAAAGACCTTGGGGTGAGTATAACGCCAAGCACGTCTCCGGAGGCCAATCAACCAGATAATCGCAGCATATGGGCGACTGGAAACCTAAGATTAGCGTTCCGTTACCTTAACAAGGAATCGTTCAAGACACTGTACACCGTGTAGTCAGGCCCATACTAGAATATGCAGCACCATCTGGAACCCACCTTGGTCAAGCACAAAAATACTAGAGAAATGAAAGGGGCAAGGTTGTTACAACTCAGGGTCTGTCCTATGAAGAAAGGCTGAGGGAAATAGGACTAACAACACTGGAGGAAAGAAGGGTCAGAGGGACAATAAGACATACAAAATACTGCGGGGATTGACAAGGTTGATAGTGACAGGCTGTTTCAGAAGGAACACAGAAACAAGGGGACACAACTGGAAGCTGAAGACCGATGAGTCAAAGGGATGTTAGGAAATTTTTCACCAAGAGTAGTCGGAAGGGAATTCAGAAAAATATACAAACCATACATATTTTAAGACAAGGTAGATAAAGCCATGGAGCAGGGAGAGCAGAGCCCAGTAGCAGACAGCAAGGCGGGCCAGGATGAGTATCGCCCCTGCAACCACAAATGGTGATACACACACACACACACACACACACCAACAACACACACACACACCACACACATATATATATATATATATATATATATATATATATATATAAGCCCATTATTAAACTGGTCAATTGAAGAACTCATTTAAAATTAAGTCCTTTCTAAAAATTCTTTATAGTTTAAAGATATATTTTTTCATTTAGATAATGTAAGAATTTATAATTTTGAAAGAGAAACTTTGAAAACCACCAACCTTATTACAACAAACGCAATTTAATTTATAACCCAATTATATTTTAGATACGTTAACATTTTTAATAATAAACAAACACATTGAAATATTTTTTTCGTTATGTTCAGAATGATTTTGGGAAATTACAAAAAATTTTCACTTTCTTTAGTTACGTTGCTATTTAAGCCAAAATAGCAAGTTTTACCTAATCAAATATATATATATATAAAATATATATATATTAAATAAAAATATATATATATATATATATATATATATATATATATATTTTTAAACACAAGAAAATAATGAATTTTCAAGGTTCAATTGCGAGGGCCAAGTGGTACTGTAAAAATAATATGTACTACAGTCAGAGATCCCAGTTAAAGGTTTAAGGTTTTCAGGATAAGGACAAGTGTATCCTGACGGTCCATTCATATAAGACCTCAAACTGGGCTTTTCATCTGACCGAGGCCTTCCGCCATTACCGGTCCACCCCTTTAAAAATTATAACCATTAGGAATTCATTAAGGTAGGTGATGCCCGTGCTATGAATGCATAAGGCTGGTCTCCATGCCTCCCATCCTCTTCTTCCCATTCAAAACCGTGCGCTTTCAAGGTACCAAGATCCCTTCTTACCGCTCTTGTAATGAAAATTCTTTCTGTGATGGTTGGGGAGTGGAAGACGCCCCCATGTGGGGGGGAACTTGTTCATTTCTCTCCCCGTCTTACCACCAATCCAATGCCAATGTCCACCTCACCCACCTTGCCCAGCTACGCCCAACACACCTCGATTACAGCAAATTCACAAACGTGTCAATTTGAGGACCTTTTCCCAGGACTGGCGTGTTGAACATGGGCGGAGGCAACCTGAAAGGGTGTACGTTGGAGGTCAGTGGTCACGAAAGGTCATCCTGCCCTAGATGCCTGTACTGTAGAGGTTCGCCGGTCTTGTCCCGGCCCGGATCTTTTCCAGATGGTGACCTTGGGGAGCGTTATAGCCACCATCTTGCTGTAGTTTAGGAATCTCAGGTTAAAGTGTTGAAGGAGGAGGTTATTCTCCAAAGGAAAATAAGGCTGAAAATTCCAGATGGATTTCGGAGTGAGGGGGGTGGGTTTGTAGGAAAGGTTACCAGCAGTGAGTTGAAGAGTGGCAACGCTTCAAGTAGAATGTTTCTTAAAGGTAAACCAAGATAAGGAAGTTTAACAAAGATCTGAAGGTAGGAAATCGATTCTTGTTCTCCAGGATGAGTGTACTTCAGTGTTAGCAAAACAAGGTAAGAACATTCTTTGGGGTGACCACAGGTAAGATATATGGACCGGCTTTCTGTAACAGAGATAGGAATGTTAGACAGAGAGTGTGCTTCCCAGGAGCTGGTGTTGATAAATAGTCAAGAGGTTAGATAATATTATGTCAGGTACTGGGAACCCCATCTGTCTTAGTGTTGGTAAATGACATCGGGAAGGGCAGGAGACAAGAGCTGCTGGATAAGTACTACCATAGACATAATTAGGTCTAAGGGGGTCCCAATCATATGTGCATCTTGCCTAGAAGAGGAGGGCAATGAATGGATGTCTAGGGCAATTGGTTAAATTGATGGCTAGACAAGTACTGCAGGAATTTGCAGTCCCATTCCTGATAATGGAAAATTTTTGGCAGGTAGTATGGCAAGGGGATGGGGACATCCTCAAGAGTTGTTGTATTCCAACCATTAGAGGGACCAGTTTGTAGGATTTAAAGGAAAATTGGGGAAAAATCGCCAGTACAGGGTTAAAACAGAATATTGCCAGGATACTTCAGGGATATGTTTAATAGACGATATTCAAAGCAAATTGCTAGTAAAGGCAAAAAAGACAACAAAGAAAGAGAGAAGTAGGGCAGAATGACTATTGACTCAAGAAATCGTAATGCCACGAAAACAAACCATACCATGGTGGGATAGAACCCGCATCAGGAGTTCAAACCCAGAACCGCGCTAGCCACTGGAGCCCTGGTCCATGGCTGCGCGTCGGTTGGAGTTTTATGACCGGGGGTTCTAACCCCGCCCGTGGTATGGTTTGGAGGTTAGTTCCCTTAAGGTTTCTAACAAATAGGAGTCAAGAAATAAGATGATGATAAGATTACTTGATGTTTAGGTAATATAGATTTATTTGCTATAATGGAGACCGGGTTCAACCTGAAAGATAGAAAATGCCTTCTGAATGCCAAACAAGGCTATAAACTATTTCACATGATAGGGTCAACAGGGGTGGTGGGTGGGATATATGTCAGAGATAATTTAAATTGTTGTGTTGACAAGATTAAATTAAACATCGGCAACAGAACTGTTTGGTTACAGTTTCCGAGTGTCGGCTTAATTCTGGGTTAATTTATAGGCCCCCAAACCGAAGGGGAGTAATAAGCGAGGGCAAATTAAACCTAGATATAAAAACGTTTTTAAGAGAGATTTAACGACAAATTGATTGTAACAAAGACGGAAATCTTGAATCCAGGACTTTCATGATATGATTCAGGATTGTTTTTTTTAAAACAGTTTGTGACAGAACTAGAGGAAACAATCTGTTTGATTTGGTTCTTGCCAACAAGGAATCACTAATTAATAACTTAGGTTAATGATGAGCTTGGGGGTGCGATCCCAAATCACTTGTTTCAATATACGGAATTCCCAAAAACTGCAACCAAATCTCTGTCCCAGACTTCCGTTCAGTTTCTGGGGACTGAGAAATTACCTGGGTGGGCTTTGGAACACCGACTATGGGTCAGGTAGGTGGTGTTGGTTGCCAATACGACGTGTTTTTGAATATTCTAGCTGCCCAGACAACTTATGTTCCTAGTAGGGAATTTAGAACAAAAAAATGATCCCAAATGGATAAACAGTAGATTAAAACAATCTTTGTAAAAGAGGCAATATAGGCAATAAAAGAGGGTTGGGTAGTTAAGAAAATTTGATAAAAAATAAAAATGGTAAGAAAACAAAAAGATTATGAGGTTAAAGTAGTAAGGGATTCGAAGACAAACCCAAAAGGTTTCTTTTTGGATTTAAAATTAGGGACAAGATAGGCCCACTCAAAAATAACTCAGGTCAGATCATGACGAAAGGAAATGTTGAAATTTTAATTATTTCCTCTCACTTTTACGCAGGAAGATACTAGCGATATTCCAAAAATGATAAATTATGTAGAAAGGACGATAATAAACTTGCACAATTAGGGTAACTAGTGACATGGTCCTCAGACAAATAGAGAAATTAAAATCGAACAAATCCCCAGGCCCTGATGAACTGTTTGCTAATCTTTTCAACATATCTCCTACAAATTGGCATATTCCAGACAAGTGGAAATGACAAATGTAATACGTATTTACAAGCAGGAAACAGGTCCTTAACTTTGAACTCTAGACCAATAAGCCACCTCCATAGAGCAAAAATTTATTAAATCAATAATTGCCGAGACAATTTGTAGCCATCTTGAAAGGCATAAATGATTAATGAATCTCTACGGTTTAAAAGGGGTTCCTGCCTTACGAATTTACTTTTTCACCAAGGTATTTGAGGAGGTAGATCATGGTAATGAATATGATATTTTGTTATGGACTTCAGTAAGGCTTTTGATAGAGAGTATCAAATATTGAGGAAAATTAAAGCACCCGGAATAGGAGAAGAATTTTTCTTGGGTAAGGGTGGATGACAGATAGACAGCAGAAGTTTGGATCAATGGGGAGAAATCAGAGGGGGCTCGTCCAAGTGATGTTCCACAGGGGTCAGTGTTGGGCGTTTTGTTGCTCACAATTTATGCAAACGACGTAGATGAGGGATAAATAGCAAAACAAGTTTGCTGATGACACCAAAATAGGCGTCTAATTCATTCTAATGGGGACATTGAGACCAAGAAATATTTGAATAGACTGATGAAGTGGTCGGAGAAGTGGCAGTGTGTTTAATATAGACAAATGCAAAGTTCTAAATGTTGGACATGAAAATAAGCATGCCAATATAAACTAAATAATGATCTTAATATTACTGATTGCAAAAGTATTTGGGAGTTCGGTTGATTTAAACTAAAACCAAGTAAACAGTGCATAAGTATTCTCAATAAAGCAACAAATCCTTGGCTTCATATAAGGGGATAAATAACAGGAGTCCTCAGGTTATTCTTCAACTCTATTTTCTTTGGTTAGGCCTCTTTAAAAATTATAAGTTCTGGTCACCGTTTTTACGGTGGATATAAATGCACTGGAAAACGTACAGAGGAGGATGACAAAGTTGATCCCTGTACCCAGAAATCTTCCAAGGAGGATAGACTGAGGGCCCTGAATCTGCAATTGGGGAGGATATGATTGAGGTGTATAAATGGAAACAGGAATAAAAAAAAGGGAATGTAAATAGTGTGCTAAAAATATCTACCCCCTAAAGGACTCCAGAGTGGCTTTAAGTTGAAAAAATTCAGATTCAGGAAGGATATAGGAAAACATTGGTTTGGTAATAGAGTTGTGGATGAGTGGAACAAACTCCAGAGTTCCATTATAGAAGATAAGACGGTGTGTATTTTTAAAAAAATAGGTTAAATAAATACATGAGTGGGTGTGAGTTGGACCGGGCTAGCTTGTGCTAGTAGGTCTGATGCCGTGCCCTTTCCTTAAGTGGATGTACCTGACCTGACTAGGTGGATCATTGGTCTAAGCCGGGAGGTGACTTGGACCTGCCTCGCATGGGCCAGTAGGCCTGCTGCAGTAGCACCATCTGTTCACACAAGTGTCAAAGTTCTTTTAGGCCTTCAGCAGGAACAAAACCAACAGCCTTCTTAGGAGACGGAGCTGCAACCGGACTTCACCTCAGAGAACTGCACAGCTGCTGTCAAATTAACACTCACCAAACCACACATTTTTAAAGTAACTCGTTTTCAAACTTTTAGCAAAATCATTGACCACTTAAATAATCAGTGATTCTTCATCAATCACAGGTTCCTGACGCAACCTTCTGTTATTTGTTAATGCTTGTTTGTCTGCTCCATTCAGAATGAACAAGTCCCTTTCAACATCCGTTATTTTGGCAATAAATGAATTTCCTATGGATTACAAACTTATCTATCTTCCCTCTTGTTCGATAAACACTCGCAGGGGAAATAAGAACAAAAAAACGCCCGTAGCCTCAAAACTCAGAGCACAAATTAGCAAGAAAACAGAGGAGATAAATACTCCTGGATCACATAGTTAAAAACTAGTGAGGATACCATTGTCCCCTGGGATGTCACTATAGCACAACTTCTTAAGGACCAACACCCACCCAGATCTTCCAACACTACCATTGATCTCCCTGACAGTACAGCAGGTGAAGAACCTTTAACCCTTCAGAGGTTTATGTTCATAATATATAAAGCAGATGTTCAACACAGCACTTAGTGATGTTTCAGAGAGCCTTCTGTACGAGTTTCCAGGATTTACCAATGTGTACCTGGCTGGTGGTGTCACTTAGACCATTAGGACCCTCTTCTTCGTTGCATCACTACGTGCACTAAATAAAAACATGATGGAGAAATAAAATCCAGTGAGGTTGGCAACACCCTGCGACGCCTTGTTGGAAAGGCCGCAGTTTGAACTGCAAGTTACGAGTTTGCCGCAATTCTGAAACCAACAAAGCTCGATTTTGGGATTCAACTAGGCTAGAGTCTCTCTCAGTAGGGGTATGCATTGCTAATTTGACGGATCGAAATGTCCTGATTAAATTGGACTTTATGGGGTGAATTTAAATTAGAAGGGATGCTGTTCTCTGTGGTTTGTAGACATTTTCCTTCAATCTGTAGCATTCATCCAATCGTGATATAGTGGCACTTCTAAACTCCTGTTTGGAGAACATGAAACCGACTCATGTGAAGGTGTTCCACTGGAATATCTCCTCGCCCCTCTTCGCTTCTGTCTGGTCATCAACGAAGTCTGAGGAATTCTGTCCAGTGAGCTCAACATCTACCTTGCACTATGAATTCCCTTCTAGAGAACAACAGGAAATAAAAATGAATATTGAGAAGAACCTAGTCCTAACTTTAAACTTTACCGAATATGAAATAGTTTCGCAGTCAGATCATTGTGATATAAGTACCGTTTAACCAAGAGCACGAGTCAAGTGCTGTCCTTGGTGCTTCTTTCAGGTCCAGTGACATTGATCGGATTCTGGGGAAAAAATCTGTGACCTCAGGATGATTGAAGGACGATGTTGGAGAGACTGATGGATATGACTCTACCTACTCCCCGGATGCACATTCTTCCCACGCTCCCTATTTTTGGAAATGCTCCCCAGCCTTCCACAGTTAAAACAAAGACTATAACACCTAAAGTTTATGCTTGAAAGTATACTGAATTTTCCCTCCAAGGTGGACAGGGTTGCAAGCTTCACTTCCCAAAGTTCTCTACCCCGTTTTTATCATCCTCCAGGGATGGGACGAGCTAATAAAACAAATTCTTCCAGACGACCTGGGCAGTGCAGCAGCTGTACAAGATACTAGCGGCACCAGAGCCATTATTAATAGTCTGGGAGCCTCACACTTTGTCAACACAGAAACCAGTTACAATGTTGGTGTACAAACATCTGAAAGCCCATTCATTTTGGGTGAAAAAACATACTCGCTCCAAGCTGTGAGCATACACCGTTTGGGGGGAATTTCCTCCTATCAGTTTCATTTCCGTAATTGGTACACGTCTCGGCTCGCGGACCCTTCGCATTACAGTGGCTCACCATTTTCCCTTTGGAATTCACAAAGTATCTAATATGTTCAGCGATGCAAACCCGTCGTCCAATACTTTCACATGGTCTAAGCTGTTCCAAACAGGGCTGGCATACGAGACATAATGAAGTCAATATTATCATGAAGAGGAGATTTTGCTTTAGCTGGTTGCCCGGCTACCTAACAGCCCAGATTTTCCCAAAAATCCTCTAATCGTGAATACCCTTATGGTATCAAAAAATTTCCCGGGGAAAAACGGCAAACTCTTTTGCAAGGGGGTTACACTTAGGGGTCTGCTCTGGATTACACCTTTATCCGTCAAAGCGTTCATCAAAGGGAATAAAAAACTCAGCAAAATGGGACTTAGCCATTAGTGCTGATTTGTTCCAAATAGGACGGAGACCCTGGAACCATGGGGAAAATATACAATAGGCTTCCTTGAATAATAGTGATAGTCAAAGTGTTTTGGATTTCTCACATTATTCCTTGATAATGTGAAAACTCCGAAAGTGTTAATTTCACTATATTTTCACTGTGGTTTTTTTGCATTTTGTGATACTACATGGTTTTGTGATCTTATGTTTAACAATTCCCAAACGGGAGAAAGTATTTACATACTTTATCTGTCAGCAAAAGCAGGAGTCGAACCTACACTCTGTATCAGTACGTTATATAAATAAGGGTGCGAATAGGTAAAACTTAATTAGCAAGAACTCATTAAAATTAAGTCCTTTCTAAAATTTTTCGTATACGTTTAAAGATATATTTTTTTCATTCATGTTAATTAAAAATAATTATTTTGTACCAAAGAACCTTGGGGAAAAATTTTCCCAACCTTATTATAACAAGCGCAATTTAATTAGCCTAATCAACTAAATATATTTTAGATAGTTT
>WNWK01020669.1:30000-35421 GCA_009830355.1 Cherax destructor | reverse complement strand
ACAAATTTCCCAAACCACAAATGAGCGAAAACAAATGTAAAAGACCGGGGGTTTTCATGTCAGAGGATCTCACCTTCAAGGACCATAACAATGTAGCAATTGATCTGCTCGAAAAATGACGGATGGAAAAGAAAACCTTAAAAACCGGGGATGCCAAGCCCATGTTGCCCTTTCAGATCCTTGTTCTATCTAGGCTGGAATATTGCTGCCAAATCACCTTTCAAGGCGGGTGAAATTGCTGCCCTTTGAAAATGTGCGAGAACCTTCAGGGCCCGCATAAGTGCGAAAAAACCACCTCAACTACTGGGAACGCTTGGTTCCAAACCTTACTCTCTAGAACGCAGGCGGGAGAGATCAAATTTTACACATGGAAAATTTCGAGGGTTTAGTACCAAACTTGCCCAAAAAAATCCTCCTACGAAAGCAAAAGACTCGGCAGGCGATGTAACTTTCCCCCCAATGAAGAGCAGGGTGCCACTACATTTGGGGGACCACAAAAGTGTGAGGGGCCCAAGTTTTTCAACTGCCTCCAGCTACATCGGGGGATTACCAACAACCCCCTGGCTGTCTTCAAGCAGGCACTGGACAGGCACCTCAAGTCGGTACCTGATCAGCCGGGTGTGGTTCGTACGTTGGACTGCGCCCCAGCAGTAACAGCCTGGTTGATCACTCTGGTCCAACAAGAGGCCTGGTCACGGACCGGGCCGCGGGGGCGTTGACCCCTGGAATTCTCTCCAGGTAGACTCCAGGTACCAGCACACACACACACACACACACACACACCAGCAATCACTGTAGACTGATAGATATATAGATAGATAAAGATAGAGAGTAGTGGTGGAGGAGAGTGGGAGTGAGGCTGGGTCAATAAGAGTGAAAGTGGTGTGGATCAGAGGTTGTTGGGGTCTTCTCTCTCTCTCTCTCTCTCTCTCTCTCTCTCTCTCTCTCTCTCTCTCTCTCTCTCTCTCTCTCTCTCTCTCTCTCTCTCTCCATGAATCTTCATGGACATCTATACTGTGAAAACGTTTCGCTTGTTCGAAACAGAGACGGCTCCTACACACCACGAGGTCAACATGAGCTTAACATTACCTGAGCCTCAGTACCTGATGCCCGCCTCGGTACCTAATTTCTCTAAGTGGCAGCAGGTAAGCAGCTTCATGTACTCTGTGCACTTCAGGTGCTCAGTGTACTTCAGGTGACCAGTGCACTTCAGGTGCCCAGTGCACTTCAGGTGCCCAGTGCACTTCAGGTGACCAGTGCACTTCAAGTGACCAGTGCACTTCAGGTGACCAGTGCACTTCAGGTGACCAGTGCACTTCAGGTGCCCAGTGCACTTCAGGTGCCCAGTGCACTTCAGGTGACCAGTGCACTTCAGGTGCTCGGTGCACTGGGCAATGTGGTCCAGGGATTTCAACGCTCTTCATGGACTGATCCACGAATTACCTTAAACACACACACACACACCAGTGAAGAGGCGGGGCCAGGAGCTATGAATCGACCCCTGCAATCACAATTAGGTGAGTACACACACACATCTAGTGTATGGTAGTGGCTTGTATATTGTGCACCTCATGTCTATCCTGTGGACGGTAGTGCACAGGATAGACAATAGGCTTAGGAATTAGGTCCCTAAAGGGTTAAAAAAAAGTACATCTGGATTTCTATTTACAATTGACTTATCTATTGTAAGCGGATTTATGATATTTGCATAATATGTCTGGTATGTTATTTTCATCACTAAGATACCCTGACATATAATATAGGCAATTATACTATCTATATATTTCTCAATAAGTGAACAGTTAAGCATAAGATAGTGACCATAGTACTGACCACATACTTTGCATTTAGTCTGATCATCGTCAATGTGTCTGTACTAGTAACCAAGTGGCCAGGTTACTGTACTAGTAACCAAGTGGTCAGGTTACTGTACTAGTAACCAAGTGGCCAGGTTACTGTACTAGTAACCAAGTGACCAGGTTACTGTACTAGTAACCAAGTGGCCAGGTTACTGTACTAGTAACCAAGTGACCAGGTTACTGTACTAGTAACCAAGTGGTCAGGTTACTGTACTAGTAACCAAGTGGCCAGGTTACTGTACTCGTAACCAAGTGGCCAGGTTACTGTACTAGTAACCAAGTGGCCAGGTTACTGTACTAGTAACCAAGTGGTCAGGTTACTGTACTAGTAACCAAGTGGCCAGGTTACTGTACTCGTAACCAAGTGGCCAGGTTACTGTACTAGTAACCAAGTGGCCAGGTTACTGTACTAGTAACCAAGTGGCCAGGTTACTGTACTAGTAACCAAGTGGCCAGGTTACTGTACTAGTAACCAAGTGGCCAGGTTACTGTACTAGTAACCAAGTGGCCAGGTTACTGTACTAGTAACCAAGTGGCCAGGTTACTGTACTAGTAACCAAGTGGCCAGGTTACTGTACTAGTAACCAGTGGCCAGGTTACTGTACTAGTAACCAAGTGGCCAGGTTACTGTACTAGTAACCAAGTGGCCAGGTTACTGTACTAGTAACCAAGTGGCCAGGTTACTGTACTAGTAACCAAGTGGCCAGGTTACTGTACTAGTAACCAAGTGGCCAGGTTACTGTACTAGTAACCAAGTGGCCAGGTTACTGTACTAGTAACCAAGTGGCCAGGTTACTGTACTAGTAACCAAGTGGCCAGGTTACTGTACTAGTAACCAAGTGGCCAGGTTACTGTACTAGTAACCAAGTGGCCAGGTTACTGTACTAGTAACCAAGTGGCCAGGTTACTGTACTAGTAACCAAGTGGCCAGGTTACTGTACTAGTAACCAAGTGGCCAGGTTACTGTACTAGTAACCAAGTGGCCAGGTTACTGTACTAGTAACCAAGTGGCCAGGTTACTGTACTAGTAACCAAGTGGCCAGGTTACTGTACTAGTAACCAAGTGGCCAGGTTACTGTACTAGTAACCAAGTGGCCAGGTTACTGTACTAGTAACCAAGTGGCCAGGTTACTGTACTAGTAACCAAGTGGCCAGGTTACTGTACTAGTAACCAAGTGGCCAGGTTACTGTACTAGTAACCAAGTGGCCAGGATACTGTACTAGTAACCAAGTGGCCAGATTACTGTACTAGTAACCAAGTGGCCAGGTTACTGTACTAGTAACCAAGTGGCCAGGTTACTGTACTAGTAACCAAGTGGCCAGGTTACTGTACTAGTAACCAAGTGGCCAGGTTACTGTACTAGTAACCAAGTGGCCAGGATACTGTACTAGTAACCAAGTGGCCAGATTACTGTACTAGTAACCAAGTGGCCAGGTTACTGTACTAGTAACCAAGTGGCCAGGTTACTGTACTAGTAACCAAGTGTATCTGTGTCTAGCATTAGGAATAATATTAGGAGAGAAGTAAATAATGAAAGTGAACAACAACACCAGTCATTGTTCACACTGCACGTTGCTCCACACTTATTTACGTTCATGTTAACGTAGTGGGTAATAGATGTACTCAGGCACTGAGTACATCTATAACGTTCACTTTCATTATTTATTTCTCTCCTAATATTATTCCTAATGCTAGACACAGATACACCAAAGTTATATTCTACATTATCCTTCAGGGTACTCTTCTTGGCTAACATATCAACTTTATCATGAAGGACTAATCCAATGTGTGATGGGATCCATAACAATTGTACATTAAGTCATTTTTCCCGGATTTTTTAGTATTAGTACATGGCTTCTCTAGTGAGCATGATGTTAGAGTCATTATGTGAGTCAAGAACCTTCAGTGATGACACAGAATCAGTGCCATAAGTTAGCTTTAGTGCCTTTTGGATGACAAACAAAGTTTGCAGTGTACAGACGCCCAGTTGTTAATTCTTAACTCTAACTCAACATTGTTGTCAGAGTTCTTAATTAGGGAGGTGGCAACAACAGCAGAGGCAGTCCTGTTAGTAAACTGCTGGTAGTGGTGATAATGGTAGTTTTGATGATAGTGGTGATAATGGTAGTGGTGATGATAGTGGTGATAATGGTAGTGGTGATGATAGTGGTGATGATGGTAGTGGTGATGATGGTGGTAGTGATGATGGTAGTGGTGATGGAGATTTGGGATGATAAGGGATGTGCAGCCCTGCCAGTAGACTTCTACCTATTTTTACATATATAAATGAATTACTAGAGGAATAAAAATAATACATTAATGTCTCTATGTCTAATACAAAAATCTGGTGCAAAATAATGCACACTACAATAATAATAATAATAATAATAATAATAATAATAATAATAATAATAATAATAATAATAATAATAATAATATCTTTATTTCTACAAGTACATGTACAAGGTATACAGACCATAGCTGACATCAATGACATACTACTATATAGAAAGCCCCTTGTTATGCTGAGCATTTCGGGCAAATTAGGTCAGTTTTGTCCCAGGATGCGACCCACACCAGTCGACTAACACCCAGGTACCTATTTAACTGATGGGTGAACCTGGACAGCAGGTATCTTAATGTAACACGTCCTAGTATGTGTAAATCTTTTTAAGATGACTCGGATATATTGAACAAATGGTGTGACAGATGGACGATGGAATTTAATGTTGATAAATGCGAGAAAGAGAAATCAGACCACAAAAAGAATGGAGATGT
Source organism: Cherax destructor (assembly GCA_009830355.1). Taxonomy (NCBI): domain Eukaryota; kingdom Metazoa; phylum Arthropoda; class Malacostraca; order Decapoda; family Parastacidae; genus Cherax; species Cherax destructor. The sequence goes on along the minus strand of WNWK01020669.1, from coordinate 30,783 downwards.
ACCTTTGATATACTTTTGATGAGTCTCGAGAGTGTCTCTACTTCCGAAGCCCGGCCATGGGCCAGGCTCGTCTGGTCAACCAGGTTGTTGCTGCTGGTGGCCCGCTGCCCCACATATCCATCACAGAGTTATTATACAGTTATACAGTTATCGTACAGAGTTATCCTAGTTATCATACAGAGTTACACAGTTATCGTACAGTTATAAAGAGTTATGCAGAGAAAGGGATCTACGAATTAGTGTTAATGAAATATAATTGGAGATAAATGGTATAAAATACCAACACTATGGAAGAAAGACACAAATGGAGCATAATGCGATCCTATATTGACAACGTTTCGCCCACACAGTGGGCTTCATTTAGTCACAAACAGATCTACCTGACTCCACCCTATATATACTCATGTACTCTACACCCAGGAGGAAATAAAACTGGGCGTGACAGAGACGGAAGGATCCTTGGGTCAACATTACGACAACAATATCACCACAGGATGCGCGAGACTGGATAATCTTAGACCAGCATTCAGGAGCGAGGAATCATTTCGGACACTATGCCTGGTATACGCAAGGCTCATAATGCACTACACAGCACTATCCTGGGCTCCCTCCTGATAAAACACTTACAAAAGCCAGAGAATGTTAAGAGGTTTGCAAAGATACTTGTGCTGGAACTTAGAGCAATGTAATGTCTGGAGAGACTCTCACACAGGTGAATCTGACCATCCTTGAAGCAAGGAGAGTGAAGATATCATCAGTGTATCAAGTCGTCAGAGTCATCAG
>WNWK01020669.1:0-25000 GCA_009830355.1 Cherax destructor | reverse complement strand
CCGAAAACACACTAGCGACTACCGAAGAGGCGGGGCCAGGAGCTAAGAATTATCCCTTCAACCACAAACAGGTGAGTACACACACACACACACACACAAGAGGTATGATAAAACTCATGGAACAGGGAGAGAGTGGACCTAGTAGCGACTAGTGAAGAGGCGGGGCCAGGAGCTATGACTCGACCCCTGCAACAACAATTAGTTGAGCATAATTAGGTGAGTACACACACACACACACACACACTTATATAATATCAAAGAACTGGGTGGTGTCTGAGGTTCTGAAAACCGGTTTTGGCTGCTGGTATAAGCAAGAGTTATAATGGGTGAGGGTCCGCCAACCTGTTCTTCTGGGACCTTCACTCTTTCGTAACTCCAACAGCAAAGTGGTTGCTTCAGCTGAGGCAGTTTTTGTAGTGTTCTTCTTTCAAACTGTTATAACTACAGTGTTTTACCTCAAACTGTTATAACTACAGTGTTCTAACTTCAAACTGCAGTAAGTACAGTTCTGCCTTCACAATGTGTTATTAATATTGCTTGAGTCACGTTTTTGTTTTGGCTTGACATACTGTTGAGTGTGAGCAAGGTAATATTTATGAAGGGATTCAAGGAAACTGGTTAGCCAGACTTGAGTCCTGGAGGTGGGAAGTACAGTGCCTGCACTATGAAGGATGGGTGGAGATGATGTAGTCCTGGAGGTGGGAAGTATAGTGCCTGCACTCTGAAGAATACGTGGAGATATAGTGTGGAGGGTCACCCAGACCGTTTCCTAAATTAGAGTGGAAATGAAGCTTTAAGTGACCACGAAACATTAAGAAACATAGATGCAGGGGATCATTCCCAGATGTGTGACTGATCCCCCACATCTTACGTCTTCACCATTAAGTCTAGTTTTCTGCGCACCATTAACAAGTTGTGATATAAATGCTTTAGAAAGCCGACAAGTTGAACAATGACACACTTGACCAACACTTGGGAATCTTTACTGAGGAAACGTTTCGGCAGCCAGTGACTGCTTCAGTCTAGTACAGAGATGTGTTCATTGTTTAGTCCATCAGTCTCGAGATTGCTGGGCTGAACACATCGACTCCAGGCTGAGGGACTGATTACCTCACTCCTCTTCATCTTCCACCGTTCTTCTGTTTATTGGACTGAAAAAGTCTATGGCTGACGAAACCTTTCCACAATAAAAATCCCCAAATGTTACACAAGTGTATAACTCTTGACCACTAACCATTACCAGTGTACACTTGAAGACCCACCCACAGGTCTAGTTTTGTGTACTACTAGTGTACACTATCACTTGAAGACCCACCCACAGGTCTAGTTTTGTGTACTACTAGTGTACACTATCACTTGAAGACCCACCCACAGGTCTAGTTTTGTGTACTACTAGTGTACACTATCACTTGAAGACCCACCCACAGGTCTAGTTTTATGTACTACTAGTGTACAGTAAAAGGACACAAATGCAACTGGTGTTACATTTTATTGTGGCAACGTTTCGCTCTCCAGGAGCTTTGTCAACGGCTTTTGTAACGGCTTGACAAAGCTCCTGGAGAGCGAAACGTTGCCACAATAAAATGTCACATTAGTTGCATTTGTGTCCTTTTACTTAACATATTGTCGGGGAGAAATAAATGGGATTAAGTCAGGAGTATCTGAGAGAGTTAGAGCTAAGGAAGGGGTAGCAATAATGTTGAAGGATCAGTTATGGAAGGAAAAGAGGGAATATGAATGTGTAAATTCAAGGATTATGTGGATTAAAATAAGGGTCGGATGCGAAAAGTGGGTCATAATAAGCGTGTATGCACCTGGAGAAGAGAGGAGTGTAGAGGAGAGAGAGAGATTTTGGGAGATGTTAAAATGTATAGGAACTTTTGAACCAAATGAGAGAGTAATTGTGGTAGGGGACCTAAATGCTAAAGTGGGAGAAACATGCAGAGAGGGTGTAGTAGGTAAGTTTGGGGTGCCAGGTGTAAATGATAATGGGAGCCCTTTGATTGAACTTTGTATAGAAAGGGGTTTAGTTATAGGTAATACATATTTTAAGAAAAAGAGGATAAATAAGTATACAAGATATCATGTAGGGCGTAATGACAGTAGTTTGTTGGACTATGTATTGGTAGATAAAAGACTGTTGAGTAGACTTCAGGATGTACATGTTTATAGAGGGGCCACAGATATATCAGATCACTTTTTAGTTATAGCTACAGTGGGAGTAAAGGTAGATGGGATACAAGGAAAATAGAATCAGTAAGTAAGAGAGAGGTGAAGGTTTATAAACTAAAAGAGGAGGCAGTTAGGGTAAGATATAAACAACTATTGGAGGATAGATGGGCTAGTGAGAGTGTAGGCAATGGGGTCGAAGATGTATGGGGTAGTTTTAAAAATGTAGTGTTAGAGTGTTCAGCAGAAGTTTGTGGTTACAGGCGAGTGGGTGCGGAGGGAAGAGGAGCGATTGGTGGAATGATGATGTAAAGAGAGTAGTAAGGGAGAAAAAGTTAGCATATGAGAGGTTTTACAAAGTAGAAATGATGCAAGGAGGGAAGAGTATATGGAGAGAAAAAGAGAGGTTAAAAGAGTGGTGAAGCAATGTAAAAGAGAGCAGATGAGAGAGTGGGTGAGATGTTATCAGCAAATTTTGTTGAAAATAAGAAAAAGTTTTGGAATGAGATTAATAAGTTGAGGAAGCCTAGAGAACAAATGGATTTGACAGTTAAAAATAGGAGAGGAGAGTTATTAAATGGAGAGTTAGAGGTATCGGGAAGATGGAGAGAATATTTTGAGGAGTTGTTAAATGTTGATGAAGACAGGAAGCTGTGATTTCGTGTGTAGGGCAAGGAGGAATAACATCTTGTAGGAGTGTGGAAGAGCCAGTTGTGGGTGTGGGGGAAGTTCGTGAGGCAGTGGGTAGAATGAAAGGGGTAAGGCAGCTGGGATTGATGGGATAAAGATAGAAATGTTAAAAGCAGGTGGGGATATAGTTTTGGAGTGGTTGGTGCAATTTTTAATAAATGTATGGAAGAGGGTAAGGTACCTAGGGATTGGCAGAGAGCGTGTATTGTTCCTTTGTATAAAGGCAAAGGGGACAAAGAGAGTGCAAAAATTATAGGGAATAAGTCTGTTGAGTGTACCTGGTAAAGTGTATGGTAGAGTTATTATTGAAAGAATTAAGAGTAAAACAGAAAGCAGGATAGCAGATGAACAAGGGGCTTTAGGAAAGGTAGGGGTGTGTAGACCAAGTGTTTACAGTGAAACATATAGGTGAACAGTATTTGGATAAGGGTAAAGATGTTTTTGTGGCATTTATGGATTTGGAAAAGGCGTATGATAGGGTAGATAGGGGGCAATGTGGCAGATGTTGCAGGTGTATGGAATAGGAGGAAGGTTACTGAAAGCAGTGAAGAGTTTTTATGAGGATAGTGAGGCTCAGGTTAGAGTGTGTAGGAGGGAAGGGATTATTTCCCAGTAAAAGTGGGCCTTAGACAAGGATGTGTGATGTCACCGTGGTTGTTCAATATATTTATAGATGGGGTTGTAAGAGAAGTGAATGCGAGGGTCTTGGCAAGAGGTGTTGGGCTAAAAGATAAAGAAGCAAATACAAAGTGGAAGTTGTCACAGTTGCTTTTGCTGATGACACTGTGCTTTTGGGAGATTCTGAAGAGAAGTTGCAGAGGTTGGTGGATGAATTTGGTAGGGTGTGTAAAAGAAGAAAATTGAAAGTGAATATAGGAAAGAGTAAGGTGATGAGGATAACAAAAAGAATAGGTGACGAAAGATTGGATATCAGATTGGAGGGAGCGAGTATGGAGGAGGTGAATGTATTCAGATATTTGGGAGTGGACATGTCGGCGGATGGGTCTATGAAGGATGAGGTGAATCATAGAATTGATGAGGGGAAAAGGGTGAGTGGAGCACTTCGGAGTCTGTGGAGACAAAGAACCTTGTCCATGGAAGTAAAGAGGGGAATGTATGAGAGTATAGTTATACCAACGCTCTTATATGGGTGTGAAGCATGGGTGATGAATGTTGCAACGAGGAGAAGGCTGGAGGCAGTGGAGATGTCTTGTCTGAGGTCAATGTGTGGTGTGAGAATTTGGTGTGGAGTTTGGAAATTAGGAGGAGGTGCGGGATTACCAAAACGATTGTCCAGAGAGCTGAGGAGGGGTTGTTGAGGTGGTTTGGACATGTAGAGAGAATGGAACGAGACAGAGTGACTTCGAGAGTGTATAAATCTGTAGTGGAGGGAAGGCGGGGTAGGGGTCGGCCTAGGAAAGGTTGGAGAGAGGGGGTAAAGGAAGTTTTGTGTGCGAGGGGCTTGGACTTCCAGCAAGCATGTGTGAGCGTATTTGATAGGAGTGAATGGAGGCATATGATTTTTAATACTTGACGTGCTGTTGGAGTGTGAGCAAAGTAACATTTATGAAGGGATTCAGGGAAACCGGCAGGCCGGACTTGAGTTCTGGAGATGGGAAGTACAGTGCCGGCACTCTGAAGGAGGGGTGTTAATGTTGCAGTTTTATAACTGTAGTGTAAAGCACCCCTCTGGCAAGACAGTGATGGAGTGAGTGGTGGTGAAAGTTTTTCTTTTTCGGGCCACCCTGCCTTGGTGGGAATCGGCCGATGTGTTAATAAAAATATAATATTGTCGGTAATTCTACCAATATTAATACATACTAGTGTACACTATCACTTGAAGACCCACCCACAGGTCTAGTTTTGTGTACTACTAGTGTACACTATCACTTGAAGACCCACCCACAGGTCTAGTTTTGTGTACTACTAGTGTACACTATCACTTGAAGACCCACCCACAGGTCTAGTTTTGTGTACTACGAGTGTACACTATCACTTGAAGACCCACCCACAGGTCTAGTTTTGTGTACTACGAGTGTACACTATCACTAGCCTACAATGGTGTCACCAGGAATCTAGTTTACACACTACTTTCTGAGGTACTAAGTTCACCTCACTGAACTACTGTAATCCATCTAACAGGAGCGTCACTTAGTAATCTCATGGTACCACCATGAGTGTTAAGGTAAAGGAGGGACTATAATGGTAGTCATGGTGGTATCATAGTGTTGGTACCACCATGAGTGTTGTTTAAGCTAATGTTCTTTACACCTTCAGAATGCTTTATCCGATCGTCTTGAAATTTTCAACCCTGGTGCACTATTACTGGGTAAAGGCTGTGCAACAAGCGATAGGCGGTTTTATATAGTACATTCCTGAAACTGGTTTCCATTAGATAACTTTAGAAAGCCTCACCTGTTCAATTTAAGAATTTCAACAGTGGTGTATTTTGCTTAGGTGAAGGTTGGTAATAGTAGTAGTAGTAATAGTAGCAGTAATAGTAGTAATAGTAGCAGTAATAGTAGTATTAGTAGTAGTAATAGTATCAGTAATAGTAGTAGTACTAGTTGTAGTACTGGTAGTAGTATTAATAGTAGTAATAGTAATAGTAGTAGTAATAGTAACAGTAATAGTAGTAGTAATAGTAACAGTAGTAGTAGTAGTTGTTGTTGTTACCAGTTGTCAAAGGCACTTGTTGATAGACACTAGGCCTGTTTTGAGTGTGTGTGGGCGTTGACATCACTACAATCACCACATAGGGACCCCAGTGTGAAGTGCTCCTACTATGTAGTCCCTTGCTTCATTTCTGTCCTCTCCTTCCAACTCCTCAAAACTCCACTGGTTTTAGACGAACAGTGCAACTCCTTCACCCCCTCTATTCCCTCTATCTTTCCTCAGGATCTGATATCCAGTTGAAAAAACTGTATGTTATCATTCCCGTGAGCTTGGTTTCCGTGAGGGCTATGATGCCCGGGGATGCCTCCATGATTCTTTTGTGCCACTCTTCACACTTATTCGTTACTCCATCTGCGTTGGTGTACCTTCAGCTTCTTTACCAAAACTGTGTTCTGGGGGATTTTGGGGGGCTAAGGGAGTAGGAGACCTGGCAGGGTGCTATGAGAGGCTGCTGTATAGGTGGGGGTTTGTGCTGGGGGGGGGGTAGGTTGCGAGTGTAGAGTGTGGTTTGTGGGTTAATTTGTTTGGTTGCGTTCTGCAGGTGGTTGTGCTTGCTGCTCCTCCTGACTCCGGGTGTCCCCGTCTGACTCAGTCTTGTCTTTCTTGCCCCTTGTGTCTTTGTATATACTCTCAGTTTCTGTCGTTCTGTCGCGGTCTAGGTACACCTGCTGGTATTTTGTTTCCTTTACCTGTGGATTCTACTGTAGGATCCTGTTTCACACCATTTCTGTCCTGAAAATCAATCTGACTGGTCGATTTCTTTCCCTCGAGTATCCTTCTATTCTCTGAAAATTTATCAGCTCGGTCATGTCCTCCTCTCCTGCTTGTTTGATATTCTCAATCTCTTTTTTCTCTCGCTGTCATCTTTCTTCATATGTTTGTGTGTGCTCATCTAATTGTAGTTGCAGGGGTCGCGTGTGTGTGTACTTATCTATTTGTGGTTGCAGGGGTCAAATCACAGCTCCTGGTGTGGTGTAAATTTGTATTTATCTATGCCTCTCTGCTTGCATCTCTCTCTCTCTCTCTCTCTCTCTCTCTCTCTCTCTCTCTCTCTCTCTCTCTCTCTCTCTCTCCCTGCCAATGTACACACTTGAGCTGACAAAAGAACATTCACACACCTCGCCTACACGGCCTTGAGCCCTGGGTGTGTCAGCAGGTAGGTGGTGAGGGAGGTGATGAGGGAGGTGATGAGGGAGATGGTGAGGGAGGTGGTGAGGTGGTGAGGGAGGTGATGAGGGAGCAGAAATACAAACACTACACACCTGAAGCAGTCTTGGTAGCAGGAATAGATAACAATAACTTATCTTCCAATATATTTTTTCTGTCACTCTGCACCTTTCCTACCTCTCTCCCCTCCTCTCCCTCCTTCTCCTCTCCTTCCTCCTCCTTTTCCTCCTTGCCCGGAATAATCTGCATAACAAGGGGCTTTCTATATAGTAGTATGTCATTGATGTCAGCTAGACCTGTATACCTTGTACATGTACTTGTAGAAATAAAGATATTATTATTATTATTATTATTATTCTCTCCTGTTCCTCCTCCTTCTATACCTCTCCCTCCTCCTTCTAGTTCGCTCCTCCTCCTCCTCCTCTTCGTGCTATTCCACCTCCCTCTATCTTCCTCCTCCTCCTCTGACCTTCCTTCCTTCACGATGTCCACCTCATTGAACCCTGCTCTTGGTGTTCCACTTCCGCCACACACACACACACTGGAGCTATGAATCGACCTCTGCAACCACAAATAGGTGAGTACACAGACACACAGGAGCTGTGACTCGAACCCTGCAACCACAAACAGGTGGGTACACGTTTGTAGACGTTTCGCCATCCAGTGCCTTTATCAATACAAATTTAAGGACATAATGGGAAGACTGTAGAGCTATGTACAAAAAGACGAGGTAATGAGTTCCTCAGCCTTGGAGCTGAAGAGCTCAGTATGAAGCCAAAATAGGCAAAAAAAAATTTGTTGCGTAAACTTGAATCTTGAATCCAGTTGCCAATCTCTAAAGGAAAACATTATTTTAGTACAACATTACTGTAGCCATCTACCCGAGTGAACATCATCACAATCATAAAGTATCAGACACCAAATGTTTTTAGTTACTGTGTTAATGGTACCTAAAAATGCCCTCACAGCCCTCACGGTGAATTTTAGGCCATTTTTGGAGACAATAGCAAAAACAAACACCACAACCAATTTTCTTAAAAAAAAGGTTCATTAGAAAGAGCAAATTCTAAAGAACAAGATATCTATTTTCTGGATAGGTTTTTTTTACCTCGAAGGGATAAAACAGACCTTAAAGGTTTGTTTTGGCTTGTACAATGTTATAATGATTGTTGGTACAATGTTATAATGATTGTTGGTACAATGTTATAATGATTGTTGGTACAGAGTAACAACGGCTAGAACCTCGTGTTTAGGTGTCCTTACACAATTTTCGGTGGCGATTTCAGAAATTATCTGAAATGATAGAGACCGATACTTATTTTGCAAATTATGCTTAAATTTATCATACAAGTGTCGTGACAATTGTGATGGTAGATTTTGACCTTGCTGATTGGTGCCGATTGACCTTGCTGACTGGTGCCGATTGACCTTGCTGACTGGTTCTCATTGACCTTGCTGACTGGTGCTAATTGACCTCGCTGACTGGTTCTGATTGACCTTGCTGACTGGTGTTGATTGGCCTTGCTGATTGACCTTGCTGATTGACCTTGCTGATTGGTGCCGATTGACCTTGCTGATTGGTGCCGATTGACCTTGCTGACTGGTGCCGATTGACCTTGCTGACTGGTTCTGATTGACCTTGCTGACTGGTGCTAATTGACCTTGCTGACTGGTTCTGATTGACCTTGCTGACTGGTTCTGATTGACCTTGCTGACTGGTGTTGATTGTCCTTGCTGATTGACCTTGCTGACTGGTACTTCACCAAGCACCTGCATAAGGTGCTTGGTGCAGCACCTGGACAAGCCTGGTGCACCACCTGGACAAGCCTGGTGCACCACCTGGACAAGCCTGGTGCACCACCTGGACAAGCCTGGTGCACCACCTGGACAAGCCTGGTGCACCACCTGGACAAGCCTGGTGCACCACCTGGACAAGCCTGGTGCACCACCTGGACAAGCCTGGTGCACCACCTGGACAAGCCTGGTGCACCACCTGGACAAGCCTGGTGCACCACCTGGACAAGCCTGGTGCACCACCTGGACAAGCCTGGTGCACCACCTGGACAAGCCTGGTGCACCACCTGGACAAGCCTGGTGCACCACCTGGACAAGCCTGGTGCACCACCTGACAAGCCTGGTGCACCACCTGGACAAGCCTGGTGCACCACCTGGACAAGCCTGGTGCACCACCTGGACAAGCCTGGTGCACCACCTGGACAAGCCTGGTGCACCACCTGGACAAGCCTGGTGCACCACCTGGACAAGCCTGGTGCACCACCTGGACAAGCCTGGTGCACCACCTGGACAAGCCTGGTGCACCACCTGGACAAGCCTGGTGCACCACCTGGACAAGCCTGGTGCACCACCTGGACAAGCCTGGTGCACCACCTGGACAAGCCTGGTGCACCACCTGGACAAGCCTGGTGCACCACCTGGACAAGCCTGGTGCACCACCTGGACAAGCCTGGTGCACCACCTGGACAAGCCTGGTGCACCACCTGGACAAGCCTGGTGCACCACCTGGACAAGCCTGGTGCACCACCTGGACAAGCCTGGTGCACCACCTGGACAAGCCTGGTGCACCACCTGGACAAGCCTGGTGCACCACCTGGCAAACCTGGTGCACACCTGACAAGCCTGGTGCACCACCTGAACCTGGTGCACCACCTGGACAAGCCTGGTGCACCACCTGGACAAGCCTGGTGCACCACCTGGACAAGCTTGGTGCACCACCTGGACAAGCCTGGTGCACCACCTGGATAAGCCTCTCTGCTCGTCACTGTGACCTATAAACATTCTCTTAAAACAAAAACGAAAGTGGTCAGGTCACTTACTCTTTCTTACACATTTCTACTTCCATATACACAACTTTGATGATGAGTCAAACACATATATAACACTTGCATATCTTTATTGTTGAAACGTTTCTCCTACACCGTAGGCTTCTTCAGTCTAATACAGAGGCAGCAGTAGTAGGAGTGAAATGAAGACGATGTAATCAGTCCCTCAATCTTGGAGGAACAATATTGTTCAGGCTGAGGGACTGACCACCTCAAATACTATTTATCCAGGGCTAATGGACTGATTACAGCTTTTCACTACTACACCTGCCGCCTCTGTATCTGACTGAAGAAGCCTACCGTGTGGGCGAAACGTTTCAACAATAAAGATACCCAACGGCTGCACATGTGTCTTAATCATTAACTTGTCCGTATTTTATACCATTTTCAAAATAACATCCACAACCCTTTTTCATTTTTTCTATCCTACCCTAAATCCTTCCCTTTCCCATCCTAGCCAACATTATGGCCTAAAACTGTCACAGTCCTACTGCAGATTTACGACAGTGTAACGCAGACACAGTGGGACGGCTCCACTGTGTATTCCAGGAGTATAACGTGGTTGCCCACACTCAGGTTTAATTTGTAAACCGGAAAAAGCAAGCGGAGAAAACGGTAAATGCGCCTGGCTGGATCAAGGTGTACTTGAGCTTCCGGAAGTGAGGATGTGGGAGGTGTGGGAGGTGTGGGACGATGTGGAAAGATGTGGGACGATGTGGGAGGGTGTCGGAGGTGTGTGGATGAACCAGACTTGCAAGTGGCCTCCCACACTTAATCCCCTCCCACACATTTGTTACACAACCCTGTAAAAATATAGAATAAGAAGGCACAATACCATGACTTGACTATTATTATTATTATTATTATTATTTGTCATTTTTATTATTATTATTATTATTATTATTATTATTATTATCATTATTATTATTATTATTATTTGTCATTTTTATTATTATTTGTCATTTTTATTATTATTATTATTATTATTAGAGATAAATGGTATAAAATACCGACACAATGGAAAAATAGACACAAATGCAGTATAATTAATTGACAACGTTTCGCCACACAGTGGCTTCATCAGTCCAATACAAAGCATCGATTCCAGGCTGAGGGACCGATTACCTCAAACTTCTCTCCTTACACCTTTCTGCTCTGTATTGGACTGATGAAGCCATTGTGTGGGTAAACGTTTCTTCAATAAAGATTCCCATATGTTGCATAAGTGTCTCAATTTCCATATGTTACTATGTATTATAATTTGTGTAATTGTATTTATGTGTTCTTGAATAAACTTACTAACCACTGGAGGGCGAAACGTCTACAATAAAGATACAATTAACTATAATGTCGGTAGAATTACCGACAATTTTAAGTAAAATGACACAAGTGCAACTAATGTGACATTTTACTGTAGCAACGTTTCGCTCTCCAGGAGTTTCGTCTCACAGAACATTAACTAGTCACATTAACTGTGGCTGGTTAATGCTCCAAGTCGGAGTGAAACGTCGCATGTTTCAAGTCTCCTACGAGCGGGTTATTTGTGTACAAATATAAACATTAAAAATAAACATATATCATCACTTTATATAACCTCGCTGTTCACTGCCGTTCCCATTGATGTCGTCATTGATGAACTCACATGTACACTCATATATGACATCAACTTGTGTCTAACCCGCCATGATTTCAATTCCTTCAGCTAGGTAAGTAAGTTCATTTAAGTATAAGTACACACAAGTACACTTATCATACCTAGTAACATGTGTAAATTACATAGTATAACACAAAAAAGTCAGACAAATCGACTTATTTACATTGGAAAAACTGTTTTACCAACAGTGGCTTAGCTGTGGGAGGTCCACTGAGTGCAGTCCTGACCAACATCTTCATGACAAACTTAGATATTGAAGATGTTCGCATATTAGTCTTAATACACTCACATGTTGATGACATTCTTCTTATATATCACATGACTTAATATTCAAGACCTTGTGAAGATTATAATGAAATACAATACCGACAAGTTGATAAGTTTTTTTTTTTTTTTTTTTTTTTTTTTAAAACACATATATACATAACAATCCAATAAATGCCCATAAATAAATCAGGCTCATATAAACAAAAACAAGCAAACAGAACAGGAATAAACACATCTGTCTATATATCCTATAATAAGAACCCGTGCCAAAAGCACAAACAAAAAATGTCCATCCTACTACCCATCCTAGCTAAGTGTTTCTATACAATAACATAACACACTGTCAATGAAACTGAACATACATTGTCTCAAAAACACCACAAAATTAAACCGTTGGTTACATATCTTACTACTTCCCTACCACAAAACGCAGTACATAGGCATGAAATAAAATAAAACCTTAAACTTTCTGCCTATAAAACAGGTGTTGCACAATAACACACAAAAACAACTGACCCCCGAAACAAGGGTCACACCACAACATCATCTTAAATAAGAAATACATTAACATCAAGCCATCACTACCGTAGACAACACTGTCTTAAGTTGATAAGTAAGACATTTGTAACAGTGAGCAGGAGCAGTAGAGTGAGCAGGAGCAGTAGAGTGAGCAGGAGCAGTAGAGTGAGCAGGAGCAGTAGAGTGAGCAGAAGCAGTAGAGTGAGAGCAGTAGAGAGCAGTAGAGTGAGCAGGAGCAGTAGAGTGAGCAGAAGCAGTAGAGTGAGCAGGAGCAGTAGAGTGAGCAGAAGCAGTAGAGTGAGCAGGAGCAGTAGAGTGAGCAGGAGCAGTAGAGTGAGCAGAAGCAGTAGAGTGAGCAGGAGCAGTAGAGTGAGCAGAAGCAGTAGAGTGAGCAGGAGCAGTAGAGTGAGCAGAAGCAGTAGAGTGAGCAGAAGCAGTAGAGTGAGCAGGAGCAGTAGAGTGAGCAGAAGCAGTAGAGTGAGCAGAAGCAGTAGAGTGAGCAGGAGCAGTAGAGTGAGCAGCAGCAGTAGAGTGAGCAGAAGCAGTAGAGTGAGCAGGAGCAGTAGAGTGAGCAGAAGCAGTAGAGTGAGCAGGAGCAGTAGAGTGAGCAGAAGCAGTAGAGTGAGCAGGAGCAGTAGAGTGAGCAGGAGCAGTAGAGTGAGCAGGAGCAGTAGAGTGAGCAGGAGCAGTAGAGTGAGCAGAAGCAGTAGAGTGAGCAGGAGCAGTAGAGTGAGCAGGAGCAGTAGAGTGAGCAGGAGCAGTAGAGTGAGCAGGAGCAGTAGAGTGAGCAGAAGCAATAGAGTGAGCAGAAGCAGTAGAGTGAGCAGGAGCAGTAGAGTGAGCAGGAGCAGTAGAGTGAGCAGAAGCAGTAGAGTGAGCAGGAGCAGTAGAGTGAGCAGGAGCAGTAGAGTGAGCAGGAGCAGTAGAGTGAGCAGAGCAGTAGAGTGAGCAGGAGCAGTAGAGTAGAAGCAGTGGAGGAGCAGTAGAGTGAGCAGGAGCAGTAGAGTGAGCAGAGCAGTAGAGTGAGCAGAAGCAGTAGAGTGAGAAGAAAGCAGTAGAGTGAGCAGAAGCAGTAGAGTGAGCAGAGCAGTAGAGTGAGCAGAAGCAGTAGAGTGAGCAGGAGCTGAGTAGAAGTGAGCAGAAGCAGTAGAGTGAGCAGAGCAGTAGAGTGAGCAGGAGCAGAGTGGCAGAGCAGTGAGTGAGCAGGAAGCAGAAGTGAGCAGAGCAGAGTGAGCAGGAAGCAGTAGAGTGAGCAGGAGCAGTAGAGTGAGCAGGAGCAGTAGAGTGAGCAGAAGCAGTAGAGTGAGCAGGAGCAGTAGAGTGAGCAGAAGCAGTAGAGTGAGCAGGAGCAGTAGAGTGAGCAGGAGCAGTATAGTGAGCAGGAGCAGTAGAGTGAGCAGGAGCAGTAGAGTGAGCAGGAGCAGTAGAGTGAGCATGAGCAGTAGAGTGAGCAGGAGCAGTAGAGTGAGAAGAAGCAGTAGAGTGAGCAGGAGCAGTAGAGTGAGCAGGAGCAGTAGAGTGAGCAGAAGCAGTAGAGTGAGCAGGAGCAGTAGAGTGAGCAGAAGCAGTAGAGTGAGCAGGAGCAGTAGAGTGAGCAGGAGCAGTAGAGTGAGCAGGGGCAGTAGAGTGAGCAGGAGCAGTAGAGTGAGCAGGAGCAGTAGAGTGAGCAGGAGCAGTAGAGTGATAAGAAGCAGTAGAGTGAGCAGGAGCAGTAGAGTGAGCAGGAGCAGTAGAGTGAGCAGGAGCAGTAGAGTGAGCCTCTGCTCACTCTTCTGCTTCTGCTCACTCTACTGTACTCGACTGTAGAAGGCTACTGTGTAGTGAAACGTTTCAGAATAAAGATACCCAAGTGTTGCACATGTGTCTTACTTGTCATTCAAAAGCTTCTTCGTAAGCTCAACAACGTCGAACCTACAATCAAATTTACTTTTGAAAACGAAGGCAAACTACCATTTCCTTGATGTTCTTCTATGCAGGTCACCAAACAAAGAAACCATTTCTTCCATTATATACAGACTATATACAGTATATAATGACCTTGCTCATCTCTAGTCACACCACGACAATGGCACCGAGAGAGGTGTGGTCACTGGGTTTTTCATAAGAGGTATCCGCATCTCCAGAATTCTTAGAAAGAAAAAATATAGTACATCACCTGTGCCTTCACACTCTTACACTCCCTCCCTACCTTATATAAGACTGCAGACGCAGAACTGTGAATATACTCAGCTCTTCCAACAACGCCACAACATTGAACCCCAGATTCTTAACTTTACCTGGAGGCGCAATAACACCAGGCAATCTCTTTCAAGAACCAATATGAACGTCTTCCCTCAGAGACCTCACCAGGAAGAGAGATCACTATGACAGACTTAGCAGTGCAGCAGCAGTGTACACTATACCGTGCAGAGGGTTCAACAAGGTCTGTGTTGGAGAAACGGAGAAGAATCTTTCCACACAGGTCTGAGAACCAGGGGTTTTCCAAATGCAATATTAATTATCATTCATGTTTGTACAATGTATCATGCGGAAATGAAGATTTTGAATTTGAAAATGCGTTGCACAAGGAGAATTTGTAACAAAGAATCCAACACTGATAGGCATCACTGTGTTGAAGCCTCTCTAACTGCTACTGCCAACACTATAGAATAAACAGATGACAAGTACACCATCTCAAAGACTCCTTCACATATGATACTATCCCACGCTGCTTCCTTGCTGCCAGGTGATACGGCTATGACCTGACCTTCGCCTGTGGCCTGCTCTCTCCACTATATATATACACACTGTGTTGATGAATTAGACACTTGTGCAGCTCTTGGATATCTTTATTGTGGAAACGTTTCTCCAATCAGTGGCATCCTTGGTCCAATACAGAGAAGAATGGTTGAAGATCAGGAGGAGTTTAAGGTAACCAGTCCCTCAACCTGAAGTCTATGTGATCGACTCCAGGCTGTGTCATCATCCTGTCAGCTCTCTGTACCATTTATCTACATATACTGTCTTCTCTCAATCTCTTGTATCATTTAGAGTGACCAAGGTCCCGGGAGTGACCAAGGTCCCGGGAGTGACCAAGGTCCCGGGACAGAAACGTATCCAGTAAAGGTGTTCTAAGTTACGTACCTGTGCCTCTTCATCCACCTTGTTGATGGGTGTCCCGTAGCTCCAATGCTCGCGCACTCAGCTCACATACACTGAGGTCCGGGGGTCGATCACCGGTACGTGTTTCCTTAAGATACCTGCTGTTCATGTTCACCTACCATTAAAATAGGCACCTGGGTGTTAGTCGACTAGTGTGGGTCGCATCCTGGGACAAAATTGACTAATTTGCCTGAAATGTTCTGCATAACAAAGGGCTCTCTATATAGTAGTATGTCATTGATGTCAGCTAGGCCTGTATACCTTGTACATTATTATTAAAATTCTACATTCCAAGGATCTATCTCCCACTTTGTAAATGGTTATCATACTTACCATTTTCCACCTATCTGGTATGATATCCATTTGCAGTGATGTCTTGAAAATATTAGATAATGATTTGCTACGCTTCTCTTAGTATTCCTTCAGAACAGTTGAAAACAGTTCATCAGGGCCTGGTGACCAGTTTGGATTCCTTCTGACGAGTTTCTGAGGACCTTGTTACTAATCACTTTGAATAGAACATAAGATTGGAGGAACACTGCAGAAGGCCTACTGGCCTTAGTAGGGGGGGTACAGGACATGTGAGTCAGATGCTGAGTAGGGGAGTACAGGACATGTTGAGTCAGGTGCTGAGTAGGGGAGTACAGGACATGTAAGTCAGATGTTGAGTAGGGGCGTGATGCAGGAGTCACTGACCTTACTCAGGTACTTCTCCTGACTGCAAATGATCACACACACACACAGTCTCGACCCCTGCAACCACAATTAGGTGAGTACACACAGTTCCTCACAAGAGATTAGTGCAGAAGCTAGAGGATCAGGCACGTATAACAGGAAGGGCACTGCAATGGATCAGAGAATACCTGACAAGGAGGCAACAACGAGTCATGGTACGTGATGAGGTATCACAGTGGGCGCCTGTGACGAGCGGAGTCCCACAGGGGTCAGTCCTAGGACCAGTGCTATTTTTGGTATATGTGAATGACATGACGGAAGGGATAGACTCAGAAGTGTCCCTGTTCGCAGATGATGTGAAGTTAATGAGGAGAATTAAATCAGATGAGGATCAGGCAGGACTACAAAGAGACCTGGACAGACTGGACGCGTGGTCCAGCAACTGGCTCCTCGAATTTAACAACGACAAATAAAGTCATGAAGATCGGGGCAGGGCAAAGAAGACAGCAAACAGAGTATAGGCTAGATGGCCAAAGACTGCAAACCTCGCTCAAAGAGAAAGATCTTGGGGTGAGTATAATACCGAGCACGTCTCCGGAAGCACACATCAACAAGATAACTGCTGCAGCATATGGGCGCCTGGCAAACCTGAGAAGAGCGTTCCGATACCTCAGTAAGGAATCGTTCAAGACACTGTACACCGTGTACGTCAGGCCCAAAGTGGAATATGCAGCACCAGTTTGGAACCCACACCTGGTCAAGCACGTCAAGAAATTAGAGAAAGTTCAAAGGTTTGCAACAAGGTTAGTTCCAGAGCTAAGGGAAATGTCATACGAAGAAAGGGTAAGGGGAATCGGCCTGACGACAATGGATGAGAGGAGGGTTAGGGGAGACATGATAACGACATATAAAATACTGCGAGGAATTGACAAGGTGGACAAAGACAGGATGTTCCAGAGATGGGTCACAGAAACAAGGGGTCACAATTGGAAGTTGAAGACTCCGATGAGTCAAACGGATGTTAGGAAGTATTTCTTCAGTCATAAAGTTGTCAAGAAGTGGAATAGCCTAGAAAGTGACGTAGTGGAGGCAGGAACCATACATAGCTTTAAGACGAGGTTTAATAAAGCTCATGGAGCAGGGAGAGAGAGGACCTAGTAGCGATCAGTGAAGAGGCGGGGCCAGGAGCTATGACTCGACCCCTGCAACCACAAATAGGTGAGTACACACACACACACCACCACAAACCACCACTAACAACCACTAACAACCACTAACAACCACTACAAGCGAGAGGGCACCATTTAATTGCAAATAATCGTCCAATAAACAAGCAAATTTTAGCTTGTTTACATTAAGAGCTGGATGAAACTTACCCATCATCCTCAAAACACACACTAGCCTCCCAGTCCATTTCAAATGAGGACATTAGAGCACTCCAGGAAGATTTGAATAGAATGATGCAGTGGTCGGAGAAGTGGCAGATGCAGTTTAATATAGATAAATGCAAAGTTCTAAATATTGGACAGGACAATAACCATGCCACATATAAACTAAATAATGTAGATCTTAATACTACTGATTGCGAAAAGGATTTAGGAGTTCTGGTTAGCAGTAATCTAAAACCAAGACAACAGTGCATAAGTGTTCGCAATAAAGCGAACAGAATCCTTGGCTTCATATCAAGAAGCATAAATAATAGGAGTCCTCAGGTTGTTTTTCAACTCTATATATCCTTGGTTAGGCCTCATCTAGATTATGCTGCACAGTTTTGGTCACCGTATTACAGAATGGATATAAATGCTCTGAAAAACGTACAAAGGAGGATGACTAAGTTGATCCCATGTATCAGAAATCTTCCCTATGAGGATAGACTGAGGGCCCTGAATCTGCACTCTCTAGAAAGGCGTACAATTAGGGGGGATATGAATAAGGTGTATAAATGGAAAACAGGAATAACTAAAGGGGATGTAAATAGCGTGCTAAAAATATCTAGTATTGACAGGACTCGCAGCAATGGCTTTAAGTTGGATAAATTCAGATTCAGGAAGGATATAGGAAAGCATTGGTTTAGTAATAGAGTTGTGGATGAGTGGAACAAACTCCCGAGTTCACCTCAATGGGTTTGGAAGTGAGAGTGAGGTCCTGCTTCTCCAGGAGGAAATTAGGAGGCTGAAGGTTCACCTCAATGGTTTTGGAAGAGAGGGTGAGGTGGCTGCAGTTCTGGAGGGGAATAGGGATACCAGTAGTGAGGTGCAGTCTGCCACTCCCTGCGAGGAGGGTGAAGGGGGGGAGGAAGAAAAGGCTACCAGGAGTGAGGTGCAGTCCAGCACCTGCTACAAATGGCGAGTGGTTCCCAGTAATGACAGGAACATCAAAATAAGGAAGGTTAAGAGAGAAGACTTGAAGGTAGGAAATCGCTTCTCTGTTCTTCAGGATGAGTGTACTCCAGTGGCCAGTGAAGGTAAGGGTACTACTTCCCCAAGTGAAGGTAAGGGTACTACTTCCCCAAGTGAAGGTAAAGGTACTACTTCCCCTGCTAATAGAGGTAAGCGAATTCTTGTGGTAGGTGACTCACAGGTAAGATATATGGACCGTGTTTTCTGCAATAGGAATAAAAAGGTGAGAGAGAGGGTGTGCTTCCCTGGAGCTGGTGTTGGAGACATAGTCAACAGGTTGGATAATATCATGTCAGGTAATGGGAACAAGCCCATTATCTGTCTCAGTGCTGGTGGAAATGATATTGGGAAGGGTAGGAGAGAAGAGCTGCTAGATAAGTACAGGTCAGCTATAGAGCTAATTAAGTCCAAAGGAGGGGTCCCAATCATATGTAGCATCTTGCCTAGAAGGGGAGTGGGAAATGAATGATTGTCTAGGGCAATTGGTGCAAATTGCTGGCTAGACAGATACTGCAAGGAACTTGCAATACCATTCATTGACAACTGGGACAACTTTTATGGCAAACATGATATGTATGCAAGGGATGGGGTACATCTCTCTGGTACAGGGGTGGAAGCACTTGCCAACTCGATCGAGAGGGCCATTGCTGACATGCCTAGGATTTTAAACTGATAGAAGATAGAGGTATGGGTGTGTGTTGGAAACAGTCAGTTAGGAACACTAGGGCTGAAAACAGTAAGTGTATAAAAGAAATTCATCATAAAGTTACAAATAAATACAATGGATCAGGTCAGCAAACAAAGGGAGACAGCAGAGGGAAACAAGAGACTAGCTCCCTTAAGGTTTACTATACTAATAGCAGGAGTGTAAGAAATAAGATAGATGAGTTAAGATTAATTGCAAGTGCAGGAAACATAGATATTATTGCTATAACAGAGACCTGGCTCAATCTGAAAGATAGAGAGTTGCCTTCTGAATGTCACATACAAGGCTATAAATTATTCCACACTGATAGGGTCAACAGGAAGGGTGGTGGAGTAGCGATGTATGTCAGAGACAATTTAAATTGTTGTGTTAGACAAGATATAAAATTAGAAGCGTCAGCCACTGAATCTGTTTGGTTACAGCTTCTTGAGGGCCGTGTAAATCTTATCTTGGGTGTGATTTACAGGCCCCAAATCTTGATAGGGAGTGCAGTAAACTTCTATGGGATGAAATTCGTAAGGCATCTACATATGAAAATGTTGTGCTAATGGGAGATTTCAACTTTAGACAAATTGACTGGAGCAATTTGACAGGAAATTTAGAGTCAAGTGACTTTCTTGATACGATTCAGGATTGATTTTTGAAACAGTTGGTGACAGAACCAACTAGAGGAAATAACCTGCTAGACTTGGTTCTTGCCAGCAGGGAATCGCTAATTAATAATCTTGAGGTTAATGATGAGCTTGGGGAAAGTGATCACAAATCACTCAGTTTTAATATATCATGGAATTACCCTAATAATTGCAATCAAGTCTCTGTCCCTGACTTCCGCCTGGCTGATTTCATAGGACTGAAAAATTACCTCGGTAGGCTGAACTGGAATGACCTGACAGTGGGTCAGGTAGGTGGTGATTGCCAATATGACGTTTTTCAGAGAATAGTTCTAGCTGCTCAGACAACTTATGTTCCTAATAGGAAATCAGATCAAACAAAAATGATCCTAAGTGGATGAACAATAGATTAAAACATCTCATTGGTCAAAAGAGAGGCATATATAGGCGAATCAAAAGAGGAGAGGGGCAATTAAGTAATCAATATATTCAGTTAAAGAGAAAATAAAAAGGGAATAAGAAAAGCAAAAAGAGACTATGAGGTTAAAGTTGCAAGAGAATCGAAGACTAACCCAAAGGATTTTTCAGGTATACAGAAGTAAGATTAGGGACAAGATAGGCCCACTCAAAAGTTACTCAGGTCAGCTCACCGTCAGTGATAAGGAAATGTGTAGAATTTTTAACACTTACTTCCTCTCAGTTTTTACACAGGAAGATACTAGCGATATTCCAGAAATAATAAATTATGTAGAACAGGACGATAGTAAACTATACACGATTAGGGTCACAAGTGACATGGTCCTTAGACAAATAGATAAATTAAAACCTAACAAATCCCAGGCCCTGATGAACTGTATGCAAGGGTTCTAAAGGAATGTAAAGAGGAGCTTAGCAAACCTATGGCTAATCTTTTCAACATATCACTGCAAACTGGCATGGTGCCAGATAAGTGGAAAATTGCAAATGTAATACCTATTTTCAAAGCAGGAGACAGGTCCTTAGCTTCGAACTATAGACCAATAAGCCTAACCTCCATAGTGGGAAAATTTATGGAATCAATAATAGCCGAGGCAATTCGTAGCCATCTTGAAAAGCATAAATTAATCAATGAATCTCAGCACGGTTTTACAAAAGGGCGTTCCTGCCTTACAAATTTAATAACTTTTTCACTAAGGTATTTGAATAGGTAGATCATGGTAATGAATATGATGTTGTGTATATGGACTTCAGTAAGGCTTTTGATAGAGTCCCACATCAGAGACTATTGAGGAAAATTAAGGCACACGGAATAGGAGGAGAAATTTTTCCTGGATAGAGGCATGGTTGACAAATAGGCAGCAGAGAGTTTGCATAAATGGGGAGAAATCAGAGTGGGGGAAATGTCACAAGCGGTGTTCCACAGGGGTCAGTGTTGGGCCCTTGTTGTTCCAATCTACATAAACGACATAGATGAGGGAATAAATAGCGACATAAGCAAGTTTGCCGATGACACCAAAATAGGCCGTCCAATTCATTCAAATGAGGACATTAGAGCACTCCAGGAAGATTTGAATAGACTGATGCAGTGGTCGGAGAAGTGGCAGATGCAGTTTAATATAGATAAATGCCACATATAAACTAAATAATGTAGATCTTAATTAATACTACTGATTGCGAAAAGGATTTAGGAGTTCTGGTTAGCAGTAATCTAAAACCAAGACAGCAGTGCATAAGTGTTCGCAATAAAGCGAACAGAATCCTTGGCTTCATATCAAGAAGCATAAATAATAGGAGTCCTCAGGTTGTTCTTCAACTCTATATATCCTTGGTTAGGCCTCATCTAGATTATGCTGCACAGTTTTGGTCACCGTATTACAGAATGGATATAAATGCTCTGGAAAACGTACAAAGGAGGATGACTAAGTTGATTCCATGTATCAGAAATCTTCCCTATGAGGATAGACTGAGGGCCCTGAATCTGCACTCTCTAGAAAGACGTAGAATTAGGGGGGATATGATTGAGGTGTATAAATGGAAAACAGGAATAAATAAAGGTGATGTAAATAGCGTGCTAAAAATATCTAGTATTGACAGGACTCGCAGCAATGGCTTTAAGTTGGATAAATTCAGATTCAGGAAGGATATAGGAAAGCATTGGTTTGGTAATAGAGTTGTCGATGAGTGGAACAAACTCCCGAGTACAGTTATAGAGGCTAAAACGTTGTGTAGTTTTAAAAATAGGCTAGATAAATATATGAGTGGGTGCGGGTGGGTGTGAGTTGGACCTGACTAGTTTGTGCTACTAGGTCAGATGCCGTGCTCCTTCCTTAAGTGGATGTAACCTGACCTGGCTGGGTCAGGGCATTGGCTAAGCCGGTGGGAGACTTGGAGCTGCCTCGCATGGGCCAGTAGGCCTGCTGCAGTGTTCCTTCTTTCTTATGTTCTTATGTTCTTATAAATATGAGTGGGTGCGGGTGGGTGTGAGTTGGTCCTGCTAGCTTGTGCTACTAGGTCAGATGCCGTGCCCCTTTTTTTAAGTGAATGTAACCTGACCTGTTGGGTCGGGGCATTGGCTTAAGCCGGTGGGAGACTTGGATCTGCTTCGCATGGGCCAGTAGGCCTGCTGCAGTGTTCCTTCTTTCTTATGTTCTTATGTTCAGTCCTAGGTCACTCACTAGTACAAGTAAGGATTTGAACAAACATATAAGTCACAATACCGTGGCTGGAACAAAAACCATAGCTGGAACAATTTGAATAAACACGTTAGTCACTATACCGTGACATTCAGCAGCTGAGTGCAGTTACTCTGGTGTGTAAAAGTTAATACCATATTAACCTCACCTACTAACTTATACCACATTAACCTCACTTACTAACATATACCACATTAACCTCACTATGTGAGACCTTTACCCACTCTGCCTGCTGTATCCCAGCAAGTGAGCACTCTGCCTGCTTTATCCCAGCAAGTGAGCACGTCTCCTGTATTATCCCAGTGCTTAACAAAAAAGGGAATAGCATAAGGGTACAAATATAACGGGAACAATGGCTATAGTTTACTTAATAAAATAAGAGGGATTGCACCATCATCTTACGGAGAATTACATAATATAATAATCGACCTATGGGACTTTTTATCAGGAGGAGGTGGGAATGTTACCAGTAACACGGACTTGTACTCTTAATTCACCGACCAGCTGACCCGAGCTCCGCCCTACGTGGACCATTACACACTCGGCTGTCTAGAGCTTCTTCTCAGAGGCCCTCTCTCAGAGCTCCACACACAGTTTTGGTCACCGTATTACAGAATGGATATAAATGCTCTGAAAAACGTACAAAGGAGGATGACTAAGTTGATCCCATGTATCAGAAATCTTCCCTATGAGGATAGACTGAGGGCCCTGAATCTGCACTCTCTAGAAAGGCGTACAATTAGGGGGGATATGAATAAGGTGTATAAATGGAAAACAGCATCGAAAAAATAGCATCGAAAGTTAAGTCCGACCCGAAGCTCATGTACAGTCACATCAGAAGGAAGACAACAGTTAAAGACCAGGTGATAAGGCTGAGGAGAAGATGGGGAACTCACAAGCAATGATCAAGAGGTATGTGAGAGCTCAACTTGAGGTTTAAGGAAGTATTCACAGTGGAGGAAGGAAGGCAGCTGGGTAGACAGGATGGGGTGCATCACCAACAAGGGATGTATCAAGTGCTAGAGGGCATACACACAACTGAGGAGGAGGTGAAGCAGTTACTCAGTGACCTTGATACCTCAAAGGCGATGGGTCTGGACAATATCTCCCGGGGTTCTTCGGGAAGGAGCTGAGGTACTGAGTGTGCCACTTACCATAATATTCAACACATCCCTTGAAAATGGGCAGATACCTGAGGTATGGAAGAAAGCCAATGTAGTCCCCATCTTTAAAAAGGAGACAGAAAAGAGGCACTAAACTATAGACCGGTGTCACTTACATGTATAGTGTGCAAAATCCTGGAAAATCATCAGGAAAAGAATGGTGGAGCACCTCGAGCTGAACAGGATAATAAACACCAGACAGCACGATTCGGAAGGCAAATCCTGTGTAACAAACCTCCTAGAGTTCTATGATAAAGTAACAGAGGTAAGGCAGAGAGAGAGGGTGGGTTGATTGCATTTTCCTGGACTGCAGGAAGGCCTTCGACACAGTTCCTACATGAGATTAGTAAAGAAGTTGAAAGAACAAGCATGTATAACAGGAAGGGCACTGGAATGGATCAGGGAATACCTCACAGGAGGCAACAACGGGTCATGGTGCGTGATGAGGTATCACAGTGGGCGCCTGTGCGACGGCGGGTCAGTCCTAGGACCAGTGTTATTCTTGGTATATGTAAACGACATGACGGATGGGATAGACTCAGAAGTGTCTCTGTTCGCAGATGATGTGAAATTAATGAGGAGAATCACATCGGAAGAGGACCAAGCAGGACTTCAAACAGACCTGGACAAGCTTGACATCTGGTCTAGCAACTGGCTTCTCGAATTCAATCCCACCAAATGCAAAGTCATGAAGATCGGAGGACAAAGAAGACCGCTGACAGAGTACAGGCTAGGTGGACAAGGACTACAAACCTCGGCAATGGAGAAAGACCTTGGGGTGAGTATAACGCCAAGTACGTCTCCGGAGGCACACATCAACCAGATAACTGCGGCAGCATATGGGCGACTGGCAAACCTAAGATTAACGTTCCGTTACCTAAACAAGGAATCGTTCAAGACACTGTACACCGTGTACGTCAGGCCCATACTAGAATATGCAGCACCAGTCTGGAACCCACACCTGGTCAAGCACGTAAAGAAACTAGAGAAAGTGCAAAGGTTTGCGACAAGGCTAGTTCCACAACTCAGGGTCTGTCCTATGAAGAAAGGTTGAGGAAATAGGACTAACAACACTGGAGGAAAAGAAGGGTCAGAGGAGACATGATAATGACATACAAAATACTGCAGGGAATCGACAAGGTAGACAGGGACAGGATGTTCCAGAGGGGAACACAGAAACAAGGGGACACAACTGGAAGCTGAAGACTCAGATGAGTCAAGGGATGTTAGGAAGCATTTCTTCAGCCACAGAGTAGTCAGGAAGTGGAATAGTCTAGAGAAAGATATAGTGGAGGCAGGAACCTTACATAGTTTTAAGGCGGTATGATAAAGCTCATGGAGTAGGGAGAGCAGAGACCCAGTAGCGGACAGCGGGGGCGGGGCCAGGAGCTGAGTCTCGACCCCTGCAACCCTTAGGTGAATACAATTGGTGAGTACACAGGCAGCAGCTCTGCACACAGGCCAGAGTTTCGACAGAATCTCCTCTCTAGCTGTTTCCCAGCGTTTATATCGTCCTGCCTGCATCCCTCCCCCTTAATCCCAGGTTTTGAGGTCCACCTTCCATGTGTCACACCACGTTTTTCACACCAAAGGCAGATTTCGCCCGAGTCTCTAACCACTCCTTACTGTCGCAGTCAAGAACAAAGACCTG
>WNWK01020668.1:0-35427 GCA_009830355.1 Cherax destructor | reverse complement strand
CTCCTGACTTAATCCCATCTTTTTCCCCTCCCCACTGAAACTCCCCCACCCCCTTCAGCTTTGTTTCGCTTATGCCAGGACATCCAACTTTTTTTCACCATAACATCAGCAATCATCTCTTCTTATCATCCGCATTTAAACCCACGCATATTAAAACATCCCAGTTTTTCTTGTTCTTTTTTTTAGTAAATGTATACGGGGAGAAGGGGTTCCCAGCCCATTGTTCCCGGCATTTTAGTCCCCTCATACGACACGCATGGCTTACGGAGGAGGATTTTTTTCCATTTCCCCCATGGACAATAGAGGAAATAAAGAAGAACAAGAGCTATTAAGAAAAAAGAAAAAAACCTAGATGTGTGTATGTAATAAAAGGGCATGGGGATCCTGTAGTGTGACCTACATGTAAGTAGGTCACACTAATCAAATTAGCATTCTTACTCATGTTCCCGCTGTCACCAATACATTTCAACATGTCCTGGCTAAAAATATACCATAATTTTCGCTAGTATGAATGTTAAACCAAAGTGTTATATAAAATGTAAAGATGTCAGAGGCTATAAACCGCAATTTTCTATGCAAACTAACCGAATTAAATACAAGTTTAGTAGATTTAAGTTAATTTTAAAGCTGCCTGAAAGGCTTTGCATAACCATGAATGTTTCATAGTCTGTAAAATATATCAATTATTCCAATTTCAACTGTGTGCTGTACTTGATTAATATAGAGATTGTCCTTGTCATTATGTCTTGGCCGAAATGTTAAGCGTAATGTGGACTTTATTCAATGTTATTAGTACGTTTAAATCTGAGTAACATAGGAACCAACGAGGAAGAAAAAATAACTTAGGCACCCTCTAAAGCCTAGGTCAGGGAAGCGGGGTAAGTTACCCAAAATGAGGTCAAAATGAAAATTTCGGGGGGTTGGGGGAGGGGGGTGGTAAATAATGAAGGCTCGATAAACATATAAATAAAACAGCAAAAAAAATATTATTAAACAAGGTAGACTAATTATGAAAGTTATATTTTTTCAAACAAATAATTTTTTCTTAATAGAATTTAAAATCTAATTACCACTATAATTAACTTAAAAAGAAAGTACTGAAATCCGTTGAACGATGAAGACAGTATCCAAATTGCTCTGACATCAAAAAACCCTAATTTTGATGTATCAAAAATGAAACATTATTTCTCCAAATCCTGAAATGAAACGGTTGATTGCTAAGAAAAATAACTTGTAAGTAAGTAAGTTAAGTAATTTTATTCAGGTATACACAAATACATTTACGTAGATTATCATACATAGCAGCAAAAGTGTAGAGAACCTAGGATAACCCAAAAAAGTCAGAGTGACTTATTTCCATTGGGGTCCTTTTAGTAACTTAATATTATACACTGTAGGAGATATATGTTATTATACTATAAAGGATATATACTAGAAATAAGGTAAAAAAGAGTTATTTACATTTACATGTATGTTAGCTAAAAAAATAAAAAAAACATTCTCCTCCCTTTCTGTCGCTACATTCATTAGGTACCTTTCTGTCGCTACATTCATTAGGTACCTTTTGGTTCTCTTCTTGAACTGGCTCATGCTATGACTGGCTTTGACATGTGCAGGCAGTCTGTTCCATTCCTTTATTGCTGTACAATAAAAGGTGTTTGAAGCCTGGCCATTGACTGTGGGTAATTATAATAGCGGCTTGAATATGTGTTATGTGAAATTAAGTGGCAATTATAAAAGGAAGTTTGTGTGTGAGAAACAATACCTACTTCACAGC
Organism: Cherax destructor; assembly: GCA_009830355.1. NCBI lineage: Eukaryota > Metazoa > Arthropoda > Malacostraca > Decapoda > Parastacidae > Cherax > Cherax destructor. The sequence goes on along the minus strand of WNWK01020668.1, from coordinate 33,650 downwards.
TCAAGTTCTTTGCAACCATAAAGTTGAAGAAATTTAAGTCTGTTTGCGGTGTAGCTGTGGCAGTGAGGTCGACCTCTCATGGACCACATGTACACGTAATAATAATAATAATAATAATAATAATAATAATAATAATAATAATAATAATAATAATAATAAATAATAATAATAATAATAATAATAATAATAATAATAATAATAATAATAATAATAATAATAATAATAATAATAACTAATAATAATAATTAATAATAATAATTAATAATAATAATAATAATAATTAATAATTTTAATATTATCTAACGATATTAAAAAAAAAACACCATTGTATAGTAATTTGAACATAAAATGTGCAGAATCTCAGGCAAACGTAAATTTGGACTAACTACTTAACACTAGAAGACTGTATAGTTTTATTATTATTATTATTATTTGCTTGTGAGTCAAGTACTGGGTATTAACAGGAAGTTAAAAATAATAATGAATGTATAAATTACAAGAATATTCACTAAAATTAAAATTGCAATTGAGAAGTTGGAGAAGGTTGACTGGTAGGTCATGAAATTACAATAAAAATTAGTTCATAATTAAAATAAATACATAATTATATTAACTCAGGTTAGAAGCAATATGACCATTGAAAAACACAGCTCTTGTCTTAATTTGAATTCATTAGGTGTGTTGCAGCTTTTCAATTCATCTGGTAAGTTATTCCATATGTTCATCATTTGCATAGAATTTCTATGGATGTTCAAATGAACACGAGAGATATCAAAGCTGTATCTATGTCTAGCTTGTTTACCTCTGTTGGTGAAGTTTTCTTCACTGGGGTCCATAGTGGAGGAGGTAGTGGCTATGTAATTTGGAGAAAGATTTATATTGACAACAATCAACTTTGAGGACATCACTGATATTACTAGGAAAGGAATTAATAATGACAATTATGTTAAGGTAATCTGTAGCTCATGAGGAAATGCAATATTGTGTTAGAAATGCGTCATCTGGTACTGAGAAACGACTGAGGCTGGATCTTTTCAACATGGGTTAAAAAGGAAGCAAGAGTCCAAGGCAGTGGAAGAAAGCGATAGGCATATTAAGTGTCCCGTCCCTCGGTTAGCAATGCACTCAACTCACACAGTGAGTGTCCGTGGTTCGATCCCCGGCATGGGTGCAAAAGTTGGGCATGTTTCCTTACACCTGCTCTCCCTGTTCACCTAGCAGTAAGTAGGTACCTGGGTGTTAGGTGACTGGTGTGGGTCGCATCCTGGGGGTCAAGATTAAGGGCCCCCAGTGAAAACCAGTCCTCGATGACGCACTTTAGTGTTATCCTGGGTGGCTAACCCTCAGGGTTAAAAATCCGAACACATCTTATCTAATGGAGAGTACAGACTTACTGCTTTTTATGTCATATTTTTGTAAAAGTACTATTTTGAATACATGTATTTGGAAGGTCAGTTGTTCTGCAATACTTTTGACCTCAAAGATCAAATTAGGTCAGACTTAACTAATTAAATGGTTATTGAAGGACAGTTATTATGGGGAGTGCTAAACCCGTAGAGAATAAACAGCGCCTGTGGAGAAGGGAGAAATGATGGAAGGCATTCAGGCTTAATTCAGGGAAGTGGAGCACAGATCCAATTCCTTAGATCAAGAGCCCCTCACCAGCATCAAGGAACCTCCCTTGAAAGGACTGAGTCTTTACTGGTTTACAAAGCATCTTTCAGAAATACCTGTAGGGTTTAAGAGTACATGCCATATATGTATATATGTATATAAATACATGTATATATGTATATAAATACATGGCATATATGCATATATGACGGGATATATATATATATATATATATATATATATATATATATATGCTATGGCACACCGCAAGGACTACTGAGTTCTATCTTACTTAATATTTCAATATTTTATTGACATCTGAGAATTAATCCGATGATAACTCCCAGACTCTTATCTCAACGTGCAACCTCCACTTAATTAACCATGTAGATAAATTCGAAAAAGTCCAGAGACTTATAACATCACTTGTCCTGGAGTTGAGAGGCGTATGCTGTATGAAGAAGCTCAAGTAAATGAACATGTTAAGTAAAGGGACACAAATGCAACTAATGTGACATTTTATTGTGGCAACGTTTCGCTCTCCAGGAGCTTTTTCAAGCCGGTAATTCTACCAATATTAATAAATGAACATGACTTTGGATGACAAGTACATACTAGGGAAGATAGGGCTACGACGTATAGAAACAAACCTTGGTGTCATTGTAACCCAAACATGGGACCAGTGATACGAGATCAAAAATGAAAGTTAAACTTAAAGTCACATGAACAATTGAGGTGTCAGAATGCAGAGGAATGGAATGAGCTAGATCAGGAAGTGACAGAGGCATACTTAGTAAACAGTTTCGAGATAGGTACGACGAGGCTCGTGAGACCAGAGGCAGAAATTGCGGTCAAGCTAACTTGAGAGGCGTGCTGAGGAGCAGAGTCCAGGCCCTCGACAAACAGAGTACAGCGAGGTGAATGCAAGAAAACTCACCATGTACACTCGCACACATACACAAGAATGCGTGAGGTACACCCACAGGGCACATTAAAAAACTACAATTATCTAGAATATTCCTGGAGAGTTTTCTGGGGGTCAACTCTCCCGCGGCCCGGTCCGTGACCAGGCCTAGTGGTGGATCAACGCCTGATCAACCAGGCTGTTACTGCTGGTCGCACGTAAACCGACGTACAAACCATAGCCCGACTTTAGGTGTCTGTCCGGCTCCTTGAAGACAACCTGGGATCTATTGGTAATCCCACTTATGTATGCTGGGAGGCAGTTGAACAGTCTTGAGCCCCTGACACTTATTGTGTTGTCTTTGAGCGTATTCATGGCACCCCTGCTTTTCATTGAGGAATGTTGCATCTCCTGCCGAGTCTTTTGCTTTCGTAGGGAGTGATTTTCGTGTGCAGATTTGGAACTAAACCCTCTAGTATTTTCCAAGTGTATATTATCATATTTCTTTCTTGCATGCGTTCTAGAATACAAATCAAGGACCTTCAACCGTTCCCAGTAATTTAGATGCTTTATCGTACTTATATGCGCCGTGAAAGTTTTCTGTATATTCTCAAGGTCTGCAATTTAGCGCGCGCGCGTGCACACACACACACACACCGAATAGGTAAAATTGGTCAATTAGTAAGAACTCATTTAAAATTAAGCCCTTTCTAAAATTTTCTCTTATACGTGTAAAGATATCATTTTTCATTTATGTTAATGTAAAAATTAATAATTTTCTACCAAAAGAACCTTAAAAATCTTACCTAACCTTATTATAACAAGCACAATTTAATTTAGCCTAATCAAGCTAGATATATTTTAGATAAGTTTACAATAATTTAATAATAAACAAACACAATGAAATATATTTTTTTCGTTAGGTTCAGAATGATTTTTGCGAAATTATTGCATACACAAATTTTTGCTTGCCTTATTCGGCAAGAAGAACGTTGCTATTTAAGCCAAAATAGCAGGTTTTACCTATTCGGCACGACATACATACATACATACATACATACATACATTCAAACGGACGAGGACCAGGCGGATCTACAAAGGGAACTGGACAGGCTGCAGGCCTGGTCCAGAAACTGGCTCCTGGAGTTCAACCCCACCAAGTGCAAAGTCATGAAGAGTGGGAAAGGGCAAAGAAGACCGCAGACGGAGTACAGTCTAGGGGGCCAGAGACTACAAACCTCACCCAAGGAAAAACATCTTGGGGTGAGTATAATACCGGGCACATCTCCTGAGGCGCACATCAACCAAGTAACTGCTGCAGCATATGGGCGCCTAGCAAACCTAAGACCAGCATTCCGACATCTCAATAAGGAATCGCTCAGGACCCTGTACACCGTTTATGTCAGGCCTATATTGGAGTATGCAGCATCAGGTGGGAACCCATGCCTAGCCAAGCATGTAAGGAAATTAGAGAAAGTGCAAAGGTTTGCAACAAGATTAGTCCCGGAGCTAAGGGGCATGTCCTACGAGGAGAGGTTAAGGAAAATCGACCTGACGACACTGGAGGACAGGAGAGATAGGGATTATTATTATTATTATAATCAAAGGAGATATAGGAAGGATATGATAACGACATATAAAATGCTGAGAGGAATTGACAAGGTGGACAGAGACAGGATGTTCCAGAAATGGGACACAGAAACAAGGGGTCAGAATTGGAAGTTGAAGACTCAGATGAATCACAGGGATGTTAGGAAGTATTTCTTCAGTCACAGAGTTGTCAGGAAGTGAAATAGTCTGGGAAGTGATGTAGTGGAGGCAGGATCCATACATAGCTTTAAGAAGAGGTATGATAAAGCTCATGGAGCAGGAAGAGTGAGCTAGTAGCGACCAGTGAAGAGGCGGGCCAGGAGCTGTGACTGGACGACTAGTGAGTATATATATATATATATATATATATATATATATATATATATATATATATATATATATATATATATATATATATATATATATATATATATATATATATATATATATATCTTTATATATATATATAAAGACACTATCTGGTGACGTAACATCACGAATCTTGTACTGTAACATACACGAAAGATAAGTCAGGACCGGGTTTATCAATATTCTATAACATATAGAGGTGATCCGAGGCCCTCACTCCCTATCTCTGTTATCGTGCGCTGATATTAAGTTTCACGTCGCCCTAAAATAATATTTTGAACCACTACCATGATGACGAGAAACTCTTGCTTATTAATGCGTGCTTAATAGACGGCGTGTGCGATAAAGGATGTGTGTGTATGTAACAAAAGTATGTGTGTATACTGACCTATCTGCTCACCTGTATATGTTAAGTAAAAGGACACAAATGCAACTAATGTGACATTTTATTGTGGCAACGTTTCGCTCTCCAGGAGCTTTGTCAAGCCGTAACGGCTTGACAGAGCTCCTGGAGCGAAACGTTGCCACAATAAAATGTCACATTAGTTGCATTTGTGTCCTTTTACTTAACATATTGTCGGTAATTCTACCAATATTAATACACCTGTATATGGTTGAAGGCCCTGCCTCTCAACTTGCCCCTAGCCAGATTCACTCCCCTCTAGCCTCGTGGGCCATGTCATGGCTGCTCGTAAAATAATGTATGGACTATGGAGCCTGCTTGCACCACTACTTTGTCGAGATCATTCCACTTCCTGACCACCCTGAGAAAGAAGAAATACATCTTGACATTCCTGTGGCTAATCTGTGTCTAACTTCCAGTAGTGCCCCAGAGTACCTGTTTTCCCGACGTCTCAAACAACCTATCCCTGTCTACCCTATCAAATACACTGAATATTTTGGATGTCACCATGACTCTTCAGGTTCTTGTTTTCCAATCTCATTAAGTTAAAATTTTCTAGCCTCTCCTCGTAGCTCATACCCATTAACTTTGGAACTAGACTAGTTGCATACTTCTTTGCTTTCTTCAGTTTCTTAGCATTTTTTTTCAGGCAAGGGTTCACTGTTGATGCTAAGTACTCCAAAATGGGCCTGACATATGTTGCATAAAGGGCCCAAAATGACCGTTGAGATCTCTGAGGGCTACTGTTAGATTTGCCAAACGAGCATTGGCTGCAAAGGTTATCTGGTTGATGTAAGCCTCTGGTGATATGCCAAGCACTATGCTCACCCCTAGGACTTTCTCTCTGAATAAGGTCTGCAACCTCTGTTTCCAGAGTCAGTACCCCATGTCCGTTCTTGCCCCTTCTCTAATCTTCATAACCTTGCATTTGTTGGGGTTGAATTCAAGCAGCCACTTATCTGATCAATCTTGCATTTTGTATTATCATGGGGAAGCACTAAACCTGTAGGGATTATACAGTGCCTGTGGGGTGGGGGTTAGGAGAGGGGCAGAAGGCATTCAGGCTTAATTCAGGGAATTTGAACACGATCCAGTTTCCTAGTTCAAGAGCCCCTAACCAGCATCAATGAACCTCCCTTGAAGGGAGATTATAACACCTGGGTGTTAAAGATGTTAAGCCCATGTCTGCAGTCTCTGATGAAGTGACGGATAGTGAAGTTTGAAAATACTTGCTCAATAAGAGAGCATTCTTCCCTTAGAACTATTGCTGCAGACTGAGTGCGCGCAGGAAAATGCTTATAATTACACCACGTTAGTTTTGGTGTCGGGTGAGATAAAGTGGAGAAGATCGTGTTGGTTGGTAGTATTTCGATAGACTTTAAAACGAAGTTCATGGTCAGCTTTGCAGAGAAGAACATCAAGGAAAGGAAGAGTGTTGTCGACATGGAACATCTGGAAGCCGAGCGATTTTCCACTATTATTCCCTCTTCTGTCACCTGGCTCCGTTATGTTGACGACATTTTCATCATAACTCCCAGACGCTTCAACGTTCAAGCTCTCCAACACAAACTCAACCAGGTCGAACCATCAATCCACTTCACACTAGAAGAAGAAGTCGACAACACTCTTCCTTTCCTTGATTTTCTTCTCTGCAAAGCTGACCATGAACTTCGTTTTAAAGTCTATCGAAAACCTACCAACCAACACGATCTTCTCCACTTCTACTCTCACCACGACACCAAAACTAAACGTGATGTAACTATAGGCTTTTTCCTTTGCGCACTCAGAATCTGCAGCAGTGAGTTCCTTGGGGAAGAATGCTCTCTAATTGAACAAATATTTTCTAAACTTCACTATCCTTGTCACTTCATTAGAGACTGCAGACGACGGGCATTAAACATCTTTAACACACCCAAAAAAGACACTGCCAAGAAGAGATACATAGTCCTCCCCACCAACTCCTTTGCCAAACACGTTTCCAACATCTTTTCTAATACCTCATTCCAAGTATCTACCTTCACATCCACCACCATCAAGGACATTACCAGTAATAGACAGGACAAGCTTCAATCCTCTGCAGGGGTATACATAATGAAAATTAGACATGTGCAACATCTGGGTATATTTATTGTAGACGTTTCGCCATCCAGTGGCTTTATCAATACAGATTCTAGGACAAAACTTGAAGACAGTAGAACTATATACAAAAGATGAGGTAATCAGTCCTCGGCCTTGGAGTTGGTGTTAACAGCACCGTAGGTGTGGCAAGGAGGCTGGCGCTTATATAGGCGTCATGATAGGGACGGGTAGCAGACGAGGGCACAGTCACTGGTAGGCGGGATTCCCCAGTGGAAGTAGGTCATACCCAAGGGATGGGTTAGTGGTAGTTGTAGAAGCCGTGAAGACACCCAGATGTTGCACATGTGTCTAATTTTCATCTTGTCCGTATTGTATACCATTCATGAACAACTTGTCAGACACTGCAACATTATGGAATCTTGGTTCAGATGACATCTACAAAACCTTCACGGCTTCTACAACTACCACAACCCTTTTCCCCAGGGGTTATATTTTTTTTTTTTTTTTTTTTTTTTTTTTTTTTTTTTTTTTTTTTTTTTTTTTTTTTTTTTTTTTTTTTTTTTTTTTTTTTTTTTTTTTTTTTTTTTTTTTTTTTTTTTTTTTTTTTTTTTTTTTTTTTTTTTTTTTTTTTTTTTTTTTTTTTTTTTTTTTTTTTTTTTTTTTTTTTTTTTTTTTTTTTTTTTTTTTTTTTTTTTTTTTTTTTTTTTTTTTTTTTTTTTTTTTTTTTTTTTTTTTTTTTTTTTTTTTTTTTTTTTTTTTTTTTTTTTTTTTTTTTTTTTTTTTTTTTTTTTTTTTTTTTTTTTTTTTTTTTTTTTTTTTTTTTTTTTTTTTTTTTTTTTTTTTTTTTTTTTTTTTTTTTTTTTTTTTTTTTTTTTTTTTTTTTTTTTTTTTTTTTTTTTTTTTTTTTTTTTTTTTTTTTTTTTTTTTCCCCCCCCCCCCCCCCCCCCCCCCCCCCCCCCCCCCCCCCCCCCCCCCCCCCCCCCCCCCCCCCCCCCCCCCCCCCCCCCCCCCCCCCCCCCCCCCCCCCCCCCCCCCCCCCCCCCCCCCCCCCCCCCCCCCCCCCCCCCCCCCCCCCCCCCCCCCCCCCCCCCCCCCCCCCCCCCCCCCCCCCCCCCCCCCCCCCCCCCCCCCCCCCCCCCCCCCCCCCCCCCCCCCCCCCCCCCCCCCCCCCCCCCCCCCCCCCCCCCCCCCCCCCCCCCCCCCCCCCCCCCCCCCCCCCCCCCCCCCCCCCCCCCCCCCCCCCCCCCCCCCCCCCCCCCCCCCCCCCCCCCCTCTTGTGTTCTACTTGTTAGGAAATTATAGGATCCATCTACCAACTTTTCCTGTTATTCCTTTATCACGCATTTTGTGTGCTATTACACCATGGTCACACTTGTCAAAGGCTTTTGCAAAGTCTGTGATATAACATCTGCATTTTGTTTGTCTTCTAGAGCATCCAGGACCTTGTGATAGTGGTCCAGAAGTTAGGACAGACAGGATTTGCTCTAAACCCATGCTGCCCTGCGCAATTGAGTATCAAGATGAAAGTGGCGATCTTGCTTCTTAGAACCCTTTCAAAGATTTTTGGTGATAAGGGAAACGTAAGCGCTATTGGTCTGTAGTTCTTTGCTATTGCTTTACTGCCCCCTTTGTGGAGTGGGCTATGTCTGTTTTTAGTAACTGCGGACAACCCAGTGTCCATGCTCCCTCTCCATAGGATGTTAAAGCACGTGATAGGGGCTTGCAGTTCTTGATGAACACGGAGTTTCATGATGTCGGTATTTTATACTCATTTCTTTCGTAAGTAAATGTTATTTTAAATGTTTATTTAAATGTTTAATTAAATGTTTAATTAATTTATTACTTTATATATATTTCTAATTGTTTTGTGTATGTAAAACTATAGTTATTCTTTAAAAATGTATTTTTGTGGAATATTTTCGGGTGTCTGGAACGGATTAATTGTATTTCCATTATTTCTTATAAAATATTGCTTCGACTTTAGGCCTAGCTCCTGGAAAGGGATTACAGCCGAAACTCGGGGTTCCACTGTACTGTGTATGGTACATTTGTTAGTACAGGTTGGCCATCACCAATCAGGCATCATCGGACCTGTAGCTAAGGCCGGATTAGTGATTGTGCCAGATTACAGAGTGGTTAGGTTGGAAATACATTTAACCCAATGGCGATATTTATGCATCGGTGATTGGACCCACTTCACGCCTACTTTTGGCCCATTCCTGCTCCAGTCTACCAAACTCATAGCTATTTTGCTAGTATTCCTTCCATTCTGTGAATGAGTACAAGAAACTGCCCATTCACTTATTTCAACTACTTAAATAAAGTAGTCAGAAATCGGTAATTTGACCAATTTCACACAAATTTCAAAAGATGCCAATTTCAAAATTAGGTCCAGAATAAACAATGCAGACATTCCTAGCACTAAAATAACATTTTCTCTGTTCATTAGTCATCTCCAGGCCCCTCTTATATTATGTTTGCTTTCCATTTTGAATTTTTATTCATAAAAAAATAGAAGATTTACTGTTATGCAGACTACTGCATTATTGTAATAATTGTATAAAATAATGTCAACCCATTTATGACTGCGTATTAGACAGGCCAGTTGGACATGTAAATAACAGTGACGCCATTTGTTTACTTGAACATCAGCAAAATCAACATTTCCACTACTTTGAGCTCAATTCTAAGGTACTTTCCAGCATGAAAACCAATCAAAATTATATCTATTTCTGTAATATATCTTCCATTGTATCAAATGAAACCAAAAAAACGAGAATATACAACCATACAAACCATACGAAAATACACTGCAAAATCAGGTTTACACCATAAACACAATCGCAGTTTTTTCATTATGCATCAGGATTTTTTTATATAGTACACACTTACCACACAGACCTATTCTCTCACATGGTAGGCCCAAATTTACTGGGTCACAGCTTATCTGAGTGAGCTGAGCTCATGGCGACCAACAGTGGCTTCAAAGCCACCTTATCTTTTATGCAACAATGTACGGTGTATGTGCTTACACAACGAGAAGCATTTCTTTTATTTGTTGGAACAATGGCTAGCTAAAAGCAAGCAGGTTATAACAATAAATGGAGAAAAAGAAACTGTCATGACTTACGCAGCAAGTAGCGCCTCGGCAGGTTGGTGGTGACCCTGGAAATTTGAAGTTATGCTAGCCGAAATTAGAGCCGGGTTACTGATGTAACTGATTACTGATTGCCAGATTAGTGATGGCCAACCTGTATATTGAATAATCCTGACTTACCTGTTTATTTAAGGGCTGAAACAGATGGTCACGCCACGTCACTAGAGCTAGTTGGATATATTTCATAGATACCTTATGGCCTCATCACATTCTCTTTTCACCTAATGCCTATTTAAATAGGCGCAAACACCATTCAAAACCTAGAACAGAGTCGAAGAAGTCATCCAACTGGAAATACAGGTTGTAAATATTGTACAAATGATTAATTACTTAATTATCTAACAACATTTATTAACTTTCCAAGTTTTATTCCCTCAGCAATCTTGACTTCAAGAAAGTGGTTCCATGTAGTCTTATTCAGAAGCCCATCCTCATACCTTACACAAACTTCACTGTTGTAAAACTCAATTTGAAGGTGCCTTATGTCATATATGCCCTGCCTGTTTTTTATAATTTTCTTGCTGAAGGTTAAATGTCAGTACAGTACTTATGCATAATGAATTAGTTAATCAAACCTAAAATAACCATTTTCTAACTACAGTGGACCCTCTGTTTTCGTTGAAATTCATTCCACAATGCTGTTTGAGTGCTATTACCTAACGAATTTATTCCCATAAGGACAAAATGTAAATAAGATTAGTCGCTTCAGAACCCCAAAAAAACACTTACAAAGCTCTTACAAAATACATTTACATAATTGTGTTCCGAGTTTGGAGGTGAACGAAACTGAGGGTCCACCGTATTCTTAAAATAAGAAAGTTCAGAAATTCAGTGTAATCTCAATTAATAGTAGTAAAATAGGAACAGGTTGTACTCTTGTCATCTCATCCAGTTTTAAGCTTTCTTTAAGTTTTGATTAATAAAACTTATGCAACACTTAGGCAAGACATTTTTGTCTGCACAGCAGGCATTAATAATCAAATATTGAGGCATGAGAATGGAAAACTATACAGAAGCCATGAGAAAGGTGCAGCAGTTGAAGACATTACATGCATGCAGGACCCACTAGGTGGGTACATGTGACCATGTCTTCAACTGATGCACCCTTCTCCCACCCATTCTCATACCTCTTAGATTGACAGCTTTCTCAGGCGAAAAGTCTCGCCTATAACAACGCCCAAGCATTGTACACGTGCCTTATTCATCGGCGCAAGTCAATACTGTATACCTTGGATGTATGATGCCTTTTAAGTATTGCTAAGTAAATAGTTACCCCAAGCTAGCAATGACAAATTGAGAACTAAATTATTTTAGGAAGTAATAATTAGCAGAAAACTTAAGAAGTGATTAACAATCATGTGGCTGAAAAGATGAAGCAGCAGTAATAACTGATGCTACAGACTGATTAACAGTTTTAATGAAAAATTTTCACTTCCACCATTTAGAGATTATATGGGCAACCAAGGGCACCAGGACGAAGCCTGGCCCATGGCGGGCTCAGAGTAGAGAAACTCTCTAAACTTTTCAAAAGTATTTCAAAGGTAAGGTCAACCTCTCTCCTACTATGAACCAATGTTTAGTATCATATACATACACAAAAAAAAAAAAAGTAAATATAAAAATGTACAACAAAAATCAGACTAAATCCCTAGGCAATACAACAAAATTGCAGCAAACCTTGTTATGGTGCCAGTGGAAAGATCTGAAATTTCAATCACAATTAATATATAGAAACAAAGAATCAAGGAAAGCAGGTGAACAAGCAAGAGTAAAAAGTATGGATTTTAATAACTTTTTCCCCCCTACAGCAATATGTGAGTTACCCAAGAGTTGTTCATGTCATGGTATTGCTACTAAATTTCTTCTGCTTTTAGAATTTTAACTTTCTTACTACCACTGGGTAAAGTGAAAAATAAACACGCACAGCTGCCAATGACCTTTCAGGACGTGCAGTGAAAGTAAGTTTAAATCTGCAAGCCTTGGATATACTGTTTAGTAAATGAAAAGCAACTATAATTGTATTTATATATTTAGGTAAAATAGAATTATAAAGTTTTAAAAAAGATACATTACTTACTTTACTAGAAAACTGATACTCTTCCCATTGTCTAGTGTAGAATCTGAGTACTTCTTCATCCATAAGATCTACTCCATCCTGTTTAAAAGGAAATTTCCCTGCTTAGTTAAAATTTATGCTGCAATATGATTGAATATGAGCACATCTTTGTGTACAGATTATATTATACATGCAACTCAAATTTAACTGTGTTGTACAAGTAAACCTTCAGCATTATCTTGATCCTAACAAAGTCAAACACCACTATGTATTCCTGATGCACTGATACAGCGGTACCTTGACTTACGAGTGCCCTAACTTAGGAGTTTTCCGAGTTACGAGCCGTCGCTCGGTTGGATTTTTTGCTTTGACTTGGAGAGCCAAAATTGAGTTACGAGCGAAGCCTAGATGTGCCGCCATCTCGCAGAAGAGAGGAAATATAAAAAACCTCGATAAACAATGTGTAACATTCTTTCAATTTTGATACCACTGGTAGTGTCATCCTGCCAGAATCTTCTATAAATGTATGCCCTAAGTAAAAAGAGAATTCTGAACGTGTAATACATGTTCGCAGGCCGTTGGCTTTGCTCTGTGTGTGTGTGTCTGTGGACCTCACAGGAACTCAAATACAGTTATACGTACATAGTGTAAATTACCTAGGGTAACGCAAAACTCCAAACAAAGTGCTATACCATGCTTGTTAACATAAGGCATAATAAGCATGACTGGCAAGTAATACATTTTCACTTGTTCAGAAATCAGACGTGACCGAATCATATCGTGTGTAATACCTGTTGGTTCATGAGCGGCCTTTCCATTACTGACAAGTAGAGGCAGGGAGACAGAAACACAAGCAGATAAAGACAGATAAGCAGAGACAGAGATAAACTGATAGACAGACAAATAGATAGAAACAGATAGACATACATGTTTATTTGTAACAGTGAAAATGAATCTAAGGCAGTGTACGATCATGTCAAATGCCACTCCACTGCCAGTGGAGTGACACTCATCTTACACCTGCTTCAAGGAGTTTCATATATATGTACTCCAGCATTTCTAAAACATTGCTGGGACCTGGCAAAAAAGGCTAAAATCATTTCTTATTTATAAAACCCATAACAAAAAAAATTGGGGTGGTTTTTGGGGGGTTGAACAGATTAATGGCATTTCAATTAATTTCAATGAGGAAACATCTTGATATATGAGCAAATTGAATTACGAGCTAGGTCATGGAACGAATTAAACTCTTAAGTCAAGGTACCACTATTAGGATTTCTCTCTTTACCCAAATTTAAATATTAAATCTACAGATGCCACAATATTTCTATTGCATGTCCTTCTCATTATGCACCTGTGTGCTGCAAGATTTATTTTATATGGTGCACACTTACTGCATCAACCCATTCTAATACATTTAGTCCTTAAATTCACTGCTCACAGCTTACCTAAGTGAGCTGAGCTCGTCATATAGAACTACAGCACGGACTTTTCTTCAAAGCCATTGAACTATGGCACGGACCCTGAAAGGGTTAAATTATAAAACTGTCTCGATACGGGTAGAAAAGGACATGCAATAGAAATATTGTGGCATCTGTAGATTTAATATTTAAATTTAAAAGAGAGAAACTTAATAGTGGTACCTTGACTTAAGAGTTTACCCGCTCCATGACCTAGCCTCGTAATTCAATTTGCTCATATATCAAGTCAATTTTCCTCATTGAAATTAATTGAAATGCCATTAATCTGTTCCAGCCCCCCAAAAACCACCCCAATTTTTTGTTATGGGTTTATAAATAAGAAATGATTTTAGCCTTTTTGCCAGGTCCCAGCAATGTTTAGAAATGCTGGAGTACATATATATGAAACTCCTTGAAGCAGAAGGCGTAAGATGAGTGTCACCTACTGGCAGTGGAGTGACATTTGATGATCGTACACTGCCTTAGATTCATTTTTCACTGTTACAAATAAATACGTATGTCTATCTGTTTCATCTATTTGTCTGTCTATCAGTTTATCTCTGTCTCTGCTTTATCTGTCTTTATCTGCTTGTGTTTCTGTCTCCTGCCTCTACTTGTCAATGTCTCAGAGAGAGAGCGCTCTCATGAACCAACAGGTATTGCCACACGATGCAGTCGGTCACGCCTGATTTCTGAACAAGTGAAAATGTATTACTTGCCAGTCATGCTTATTATGCCTTATATTAACAAGCATAGTATAGCACTTTGTTTGGAGTTTTTGCGTTACCCTAGGTAATTTACACTATGTACGTATAACTGTATTTGAGTTCCTGTGAGATACAGACACACACACACAGAGCCAAAGCCACCGGTCTGCCGAACATGTATTACACGTTTCAGAATTCTCTTTACTTAGGGCATACATTATAGAAGATTCTGGCAGGATGACACTACCAGTGGTATCAAAATTGAAAGAATGTTACATTGTTTATCGAGGTTTTTTATATTTCCTCTCTTCTGCGAATGGCGGCACATCTGAAGCTCGCCCGTAACCTGATTTTGGCTCAAGTCAAAGCAAAAATCAACCGAGCGACGACTCGTAACTCGGAAAACTCCTAAGTTGGGGCACTCGTAAGTCAAGGTACCGCTGTATCAGTGCATCAGGAATACATAGTGGTGTTTGACTTTGTTAGGACTGGCATAATGCTGAAGGTTTACTTGTACAACACAGTTAAATTTGAGTTGCATGTATAATATAATCTGTACACAAAGATGTGCCTCATATTCAATCATATTGCAGCATAAATTTTAACTAAGCAGGGAAATTTCCTTTAAACAGGATGGAGTAGGATCTTATGGATGAAGAAGTACTCAGATTCTACACTAGACAATGGGAAGAGTATCAGTTTTCTAGTAAAGTAAGTAATGTATCTTTTTTAAAACTTTATATAATTCTATTTTACCTAAATATATAAATACAATTATAGTTGCTTTTCATTTACTAAACAGTATATCTAAGGCTTGCAGATTTAAAAACTTACTTTCACTGCACGTCCTGAAGGCTGACGCTGTTACGTGTTTATTTTTTCACTTTACCCAGTGGTAGTAAGAGCAAATTCTAAAAGCAGAAGAAATTTAGTAGCAATACCATGACATGAACAACTTTTGGGTAACTCACATATTGCTGTAGGGGGAAAAGTTATTAAAATCCATACTTTTTACTCTTGCTTGTTCACCTGCTTTCTCCTTTGATTCTTTTGTTTCTATATATTAATTGTGATTAGAGAATTTCAGATCTTTTCCACTGGCACCATAACAAGGTTTGCTGCAATTTTGTTGTATTGCCTAGGGATTTAGTCTGATTTTGTTGTACATTTTTATATTTACTTTTTTTTTTGTGTATGGCGATACTAAACATTGGTTCATGAGTAGGAGAGAGGTTGACCTTACCTTTGAAATACTTTTGAAAAGTTTAGAGAGTTTCTACTCTGAGCTCGGCCATGGGCCAGGCCTGCCTGGTGCCCTTGGTTGCCCATATAATCTCTAAATGGTGGAAGTGAAAATTTTCATTAAAACTGTTAATCAGTCTGCAGCATCAGTTATTACCGCTGTTTCATCTTTTCAACCACATGATTGTTAATCACTTCTTAAGTTTTCAATTATTACTCCTAAAATAATTTAGTTCTCAATTTGTCATTGCTAGCTTGGGGTAACTATTTACTTAGCAATACTTAAAAAGGCATCATATACATCCAAGGTATACAGTATTGACACGATGAATAAGGCACGTGTACAATGCTTGCTGCCATATAGGCGAGACTTTTCGCCTGAGAAAGCTTTGTCAATCTAAGAGGTATGAGTCAGAGAAGAGGTGCATCAGCTGAAGACATGGTCACATGTACCCACCTAGTGGGTCCTGCATGCATGTAATGTCTCAACTGCTGCACCTTTCATGGCTTCTGTATAGTTTTCCATTCTCATGCCTCAATATTTGATTGATAATGCCTGCTGTGCAGACAAAAATGTCTTGCCTATGTTGCATGCTAAGTTTTATTAATCAAAACTTAAAAGAAAGCTTAAAACTGGCTGAGATGACAAGGTACAACCTGTTCCTATTTTACTACTATTAATTATGAATTACACTGAATTTCTGAACTTTCTTATTTTAAGAATACTGTGGACCCCCTCAGTTTTCGTTCACCCTCCAAACTCGAACAATTATGTAAATGTGTTTTCTTGTAAGAGCTTTTGTAAGTGTTTTTTGGGGTTCTGAAACGACTAATCTTATTTTTACATTTGTCCTTATGGGAATAAATTGCTAGGTAACGCACTCAAACAGCATTGTGGAATGAATTTTCAACGAAAACAGAGGGTCCACTGTAGTTAGAAATGGTTATTTTAGGTTTGATTAACTAATTCATTATGCATAGTGTACTGTACTGACATTTAACCTTCAGCAAGAAAATTATAAAAACAGGCAGGGCATATATGACATAAGGAAGGCACCTTCAATTGAGTTTTTACAACAGTGAAGTTTCAGTGTAAGGTATGAGGATGGGCTTCTGAATAAGACTACATGGGAACCACTTTCTTGAAGTCAAGATTAATAGTGGAATAAAACTTGGAAAGTTAATAAATGCTGTTAGATAATTAAGTAATTAATCATTGTACAATATTTACAACCTGTATTTCCAGTTGGATGACTTCTTCACTCTGTTCTAGGTTTTGAATGGGTGTTTGTTTCCCTATTTAAATAGGCATTGGGTGAAAAGAGAATGTGATGAGGGCCATGGGTATCTATGAAATATATCAACTAGCTCTAGTGACGTGGCGTGACCATCTGTTTCAGCCCTTAAATAAACAGGTAAGTCAGGATTATTCAATATACAGGTTGGCCATCACTAATCTGGCAATCAGTAATCCAGTTACATCAGTAACCCGGCTCTAATTTCCCCGCTAGCATAACTTCAAATTTCCAGGGTCACCACACCAACCCCGCCGAGCCACTAAGCTGCATAAGTCATGACAGTTTCTTTTTCTCCATTTATTGTTATAACCTGCTTGCTTTTAGCCTCAGCCAGTTCCAACAAATAAAAGAAATGCTTCTGCTGTGTAAAGCACATACACCGTACATTGTACATAAAGATAAGGTGGCTTTGAAGCCACTGTTGGTCGCCATGAGCTCAGCTCACTCAGATAAGCTGTGACCAGTAAATTTGGGCCTACATGTGAGAGAATAGGTCTGTGTGGTAAGTGTGTACTATATAAAAAAATCCTGATGCATAATGAGAAAAACTGCGATTGTGTTTATGGTGTAAACCTGATTTTGCAGTGTATTTTCGTATGGTTTGTATGGTTGTATATTCTCGTTTCTTTTGGTTTCATTTGATACAATGGAAGATATATTACAGAAATAGATATAATTTGATTGGTTTCATGCTGGAAAGTACCTTAAAATTGAGCCTCAAAGTAGTGGAAATGTTCGGGATTTTTGCTGATGTTCAAGAGTAAACAAATGACGCCACTGTTCAATACATGTCCAAATCGGCCTGTCTAATACGCAGTCATAAATGGGTTGACATTATTTATACAATTATTACAATAATGCAGTAGTCTGCATAACAGTAAATCTTCTATTTTTTTTATGAATAAAAATTCAAAATGGAAAGCAAACATAATATAAGAGGGCCTGAGATGACTAATGAACAGAGAAAATGTTATTTTAGTGCTAGGAATGTCTGCATTGTTTATTCTGGACCCTGTTTTGAAATTGGCATCTTTTGAAATTTGTGTGAAATTGGTCAAATTATCGATTTCTGACTACTTTATTTCAGTAGTTGAAATAAGTGAATGGGCAGTTTCTTGTACTCATTCAACAGAATGGAAGGAATACTAGCAAAATAGCTATGAGTTTGGTAGACTGGAGCAGTGGAATGGGCCAAAAGTAGAGCGTGAAGTGGGTGAAATCACCATGCATAAATATCGCCATCGTGGGTTAAATGTATTTTAACCTAACCACTCTGTAATTCACAATCACTAATCCGGCACGCTACAGGTCCCGATGATGCCTGATTAGTGATGGCCAACCTGTACTAACAAAATGTACCATACACAGTACAGTGGAACCCCGAGCGTTTCGGCTGTAATCCTTTCCAGGAGCTAGGCCTAAAGTCGAAGCAATATTTCCCATAAGAAATAATGGAAATACAATTAATCCGTTCCAGACACCCGAAAATATTCACAAAATACATTTTTTAAAGAATAACTATAGTTTTACATACACAAAACAATTAGAAATATATATAAAGTAATAAATTTGTAATTAAACATTTAATTAAACATTTAAATAAACATTTAAAATAACATTTACGAAAGAATGTGGTATATAAAATACCGACATCATGAAACCCGCGTTCATCAAGAACTGCAAGAAGCCCCTATCACGTGCTTAACATCCTATGGAGAGGGAGCATGGACACTGGAGTTGTCCCGCAGTTACTAAAAACAGACATAGCCCCACTCACAAAGGGGTAAAGCAATAGCAAAGAACTACAGACCAATAGCGCTTTACTGCCCATATCATAAAAATCTTTGAAAGGGTTCTAAGAAGCAAGATCGCCACTCATCTTGATACTCATCAATTGCACAACCTAGGCAGCATGGGTTTAGAGCAGGCCGCCTCTGTCTGTCCTAACTACTGGACCACTATCACAAGGTCCTGGATGCTCTAGAAGACAAACAAAATGATGTTATATACACAGACTTTGCAAAAGCCTTTGACAAGTGTGACCATGGTGTAATAGCACACAAAATGCGTGATAAAGGAATAACAGGAAAAGTTGGTAGATGGATCTATAATTTCCTAACAAGTAGAACACAAAGAGTAGTAGTCAAATAGAGTAAAGTCTGAGGCAGCTACTGTGAAAAGCTCTGTTCCACAAGGCACAGTACTTGCTCCCATCCTGTTCCTCATCCCTCATATCAGACATAGACAGGGATATAAGCCACAGTGCTGTGTCTTCCTTTGCAGATGACACCTGGTCTGTATGATGAAGTGTCCACCGTTGAAGACACTGCAAGCACCTCCAAGCAGACATAAACCAAATTCCTTGAATGGGCTGCAGAAAACAATATGAAGTTCAATGATGAAATTTCAATTACTCAGATACGGAAAAATGAAGAAATTAATATCTCATCGGAGTACAAACTAATTCAAACCACACAATAGAGCAAAACTAATGTCAAAAACCTGGGAGTGACCATGTCAGAGGACTTCACCTTCAAGGATCATAACACCGTAGCAATTGCTAGAAAATGAGCTGGGTGATGGATAATGAGAACCTTTCAAACCAGGGATGCCAAGCCCATGTTGACACTTTACAGATCGCTTGTTCTATCTAGGCTGGAATATTGCTGCACACTAACTGCACCTTTCAAGGCAGGTGAAATTGCTGACCTTGGAAAATGTGCAGAGAACCTCTTCACGGCACTCATAACTCTACAAACCACCTGAATTACTGGGAACGCCACAGCTCCTGAATCTCACTTCCTTAGAACTAAAGGCAGTGACAGCAAAACTCCCAAGCACATATAAAAGAGAGGAGCTTACGACGACGTTTCGCGGGTTGTGTGTGTATTGTTCCAGTCACGGTATTGTGCCTTTTGTTATTTAGGAAGAGTTTCATTATTATATACACATGGAAAATTCTCGGGGGATTAGTACCAAACTTGCACACGAAAACACTCCCACAAAAAGCAAAAGACTGGGCCCAAAAGATGTAAAATCCCCAATGAAGAGCAGGGGTGCCACTAGCATGTTGAGGGACAACACAATAAGTGTCAGGGGCCCAAGATTGTTCAACTGCCCCCCCAGCATACATCGGGGGGATTACCAACAAACCCCTGGCTGTCTTTAGGGCACGGGACAGGCACCTGAATTTGGTCCCCGACCAGCCAGGCTGTGGGTTCGATGCACGCGGTCAGCAGCAACAGCCTGGTTGATCAGGCTCTGGTCCAACATGAGGCCTGGTCACAGACCGGGCCGCTGGGCGCTGACCCCTGGAATTCTCTCCAGGTAAACTCCAGTTAATGGAAAAATAAACACATAAGCAGTATAATTGATCCTTTATTGACAACGTTTCGCCCATGCAGTGGGCTTTATCGAGTCAAACAGATCTACTTGGATAAAAGATACATGAGTATTTATAGGATTTAGTCAGGTTGGAGAATGCTTCATGTGACAGTCTTCAAAGTAGGGTGATAGTGTAAAACTTGGGTAGCTTTTAAAGAGAGATTGGACAAGTTTATAGGTAGACCTTCTGCAGTGTTCCATTCTTAAGTTCTATGGGATAACGATGAAATTTCTTGGCAATAGGTTGTTGTAGAAGCCGTTGTTCTGGTTGAAGTTGTTGGATACACAGATAAGTGATGATTCCAGGATTCTTCGGTATTGAGTGTTGTCTTCTGGCGCTGAGTCTTGCGTTTCTGTAGTTGATTAAATGGTTGTGTGAATTTCGGTGTTGAACACAGGCATTCCTTGGGTCGTCAGATCTGCCTGCGTACTGGTAGCTCTGAAATACGTGTTTGGAGGTCTCTGGATGTTTCGCCGACGTATAATTTGCTGCAGTCATTACAAGGGATTGTGTATACCCCTGCCGGGATTGAAGCTTGTCCTGTCTGTTACTGGTAATGTCCTTGATGGTGGTGGATGTGGATGTAGATACTTGGAATGAGGTATTGGAAAAAATGTTGGAGACGGTTTGGCAATGGAGTTGGTGGGGAGGACTGTCTCTCTCTTTCTCGCAGTGTCTTCTGGGTGTGTTGGAAGATGTTTAATGCCCGTCGTCTGCAGTCTCTAATGAAGTGATGAGGATAGTGAAGTTTAGAAAACTTGTTCAATAAGGGAGTATTCTTCCTCAAGGAACTCACTGGTGCAGATTGAGTGCACGCAGGAAAAAGCCTATAATTAGACCACGTTTAGTTTTAGTGTCGTGGTGAGAGTAGAAGGGAGAAGATCGTGTTGGTTGGTAGGTTTTCGATAGACTTTAAAACAAAGTTCATGGTCAACTTTGGGAGAAGAACATCAAGGAAAGGAAGTGTGTTGTCAACTTCTTCTAGTGTGAACTGGATTGATGGCTCGACCTGGTTGAGCTTGTGTTGAGAGCTTGAACGTTGAAGCGTCTGGGAGTTATGATGAGAATGTCGTCAACATAACGGAGCCAGGTGACAGAAGAGGGAATAATAGTGGAAAATCGCTCGGCTTCCAGATGTTCCATATGTAGGTTCGCAAGGACGGCACTAAGTGGCGAGACTTGCTGGCATCTGGAAGATAGGAGGAGAGGGGGAGGAAGCACTTATTGTTTGGAAGGGAATCTCCTCCATAAGGACTTCGCTTAACAAGTCCCTCTCGGGGTTACTTTTCTTCTTTGTCTTTTAATGCGACTAGGACCAGCTTGAGAGTCACTAGACCCCTGTCGCACAAAATAACTGTCAAGAGTGCTCTGTTTCTGGCACCTTCTTTTAAGATGTCCCTAAAATGGGACATGGTTTTGTCACTGAATATGTTGCAGATATGGGTTGTTTCAGCTTGCTCAGGGTGGTATTTCTCCATGAAGCTTTGCAGCTTATTCCACATTCCACACATGTCCTTAAGCACTGAAGGCACCTCCTTCACTCCCTCTTCCTCCTCCTGTGAAGCAAGTTCCTCAACTGTGGTCTGATGCTGTTCAACATCAATCTCTTGCAGCTCTTCAGTGGTTAGCTCTTCATCGTGGTCCTGCACCAACTCTTCCACATCCTCACCACTCACTTCCAACCCCAGGACTTGCCCAATGCCACAATACCTTCCACAACAGGCAGAGGGTCGTCACGGTCAGGGTTAGCCTTCAAAATCCTTTTGACAACACAATCTCCCACAATTGTCTCCAAGCAGAGTTCAAAGTCCTGAAGTCACTCCCCCCCCAAGCCTTACCTATAAGGCTTATGCAGTTGTAGATATTGAAATGATTCCTCCAGAACTCTCTTAGGGTCAACTCAGTGTCTGGGGTCACTTCAAAGCACCTGGATGAGAGGAGTGGTGTTAGGAGGCAAGAATTTCACTGTGATGAACTTGAAGTCCCTAGACAAATAGTCTACCAAGTTTGGAGGATGAGCAGGAGCATTGTCCAGTACCAGGAGGCACTTGAGCCCCAAATTTTCTTTGCCTGGAGGTATTTTTTCACACTGGGGCCAAACACTTGATGGACCCACTTATGAAAATTTGCCTTGACCCATGCCTTATTAGCTTTCCAGAACACATTTTTTCTTGAACACACTTGGGATTTTCTGAATGATACACGAGTAAAGGCTTCATTTTAAAATCCCCACTAGCATTACTACACAACATGAGAGTTAGCCTGTCTTTCATAGGCGTGTGTCCTGGCAGTGCCTTTTCCTCCTGAGTAATGTAGGTCCTATTTGGCATTTTCTTCACAACAGGCCTGTTTCATCACAATTAAACACTTGTTGGGGTTCAAATTTTTCAGTGTCTATATACCCCTTAACCCTTAAACTGTCCACACGTAGATATACGTTTACTCGCGTAGCTGACCGAATATTTTGAGAAAAAAATAAATTTTTCTTTTTCTTTAAAATGAAGAGTGCATTTTGTTTGTCATTCCCACATTTTGTAATACTGCACACACTGAGTGCACAGACCCATTCTCAATCTCTAGGCAACTCAGGCTTATCGTGGCTAGGTTAAGAGCTTTTGGGAAAAAACGTAGATCTACGTTTGGTCAGCTACGCTCATGAATGTATATCTACGTGTGGACAGTTTAAGGTTAAATTCAGTTATGAATTTTTCAGCCGCACGTTTGTCTGAACTGGCTGCCTCACCATGTCTTATGACACTGTGTATGCCACTACGCTTCTTAAATCTGTCAAACCAGCCTTTGCTGGCCTTAAACTCACTAACATCAGCACTGGTTCCAGGCATTTTCTTGACTATGTGTGTGCAACTGCCTTGCCTTTTCACATATGATGGCCTCGGAAATACTATCACCTGCTATCTGTTTGTTTATCCACACCGTGAACAACTTCTCAATCTCTTCCACTTTTTTTTTATCTAGTTTTGGCAAACACGTCATCACCTTTCGCAACGTCAGCTTCTTCAGTTCTTTTCTCGTTGCTAGGATAGAAGTGATAGTAAATTTGTTTTTCCTTACATCCTAGCAAGCTTCCCACATGTACGCCACTCTTATATTTTTCTACTATTTCTTTCTTCAGTTCTATGGTGTTCCTCACTTTCTTTACCACAGCATGACTAGGAAGCTTCTTTGGACCCATGGTGATTTATTTCAGTCACAATCACTAAACAGCATGAATTTATTGTGAAATGTTTGGATGAGTGCGCAGGTAATGTTCTCAAGGGTAAACAACGCTAGACTGGCTCACAGCGCCTGTGCGGTTAGGTGCACAAGCGGACAGGTCTGGTACGCTGGCCGAAACTGGGCAACGGCCAAAACTCGGTGCAAAAATTAGGCCGAGAAAAAGCTACCGAAACTCGAAGCAGCTGATAGTCGGGGTGGCCAAAACTCGGGGTTTCACTGTAATTGAAAGTAATTAAGATTTTGGATAATTTTTTTTTTTTTTTTTTTTTACTGTTGCAACTTGTATCTTTAATTAACCCTTTGACTGTTTCTGTCATATATATCACAGTATAAAAAAAAATCCTGCAGCACACAGTGCATAATGAAAAAATTCTCCGACTGTGTTTTTGGTTAAAACTCCAAATTTGAGGTGTATTTTCATATACAGTCATACCTCGGTTAACGATATTAATCCGTCAGAGAGGGCGTATCTGTAACGAATCAATCGTTATCCGAATCAATTTTCTTCATAAGAAATAATGGAAATAAAATTAATCCGTTCCAGACTTCCAAAAGTAGTAAAATAAAGTATTTTTTAGAACTTTTTGACATTAAATAATACACAATTTAATGAACATTAAAGAAATAATGTAAATATAGTACAGTAACATGTCACTTACATTTATTGAAGAGTTGTTGATGTGGGGGGACGGGAGGAGGGGGTATAGTATGCAGTGTTTGGAAGGGGAATCCCCTTCCATTAACACTGCGGCAAGTTTTTTCTGGGGTTACTGGCCTTTTTTTTTTTAATGCATGAATGCAATTTCCCCGCACGAATGCTACACTCCCTGCACTACACCTCCCTGCCCAATGCTCCCCTCCCTGACGAATCACACTCCCTGCCCCCTTTCTACACTCCCCCGCACGAATGCTACACTCCCTGCACGAATGCTACACTCCCTGCACGAATGCTACACTCCCTGCACGAACCACTCCTGCACGAATGCTACACTCCCTGCACGAATGCTACACTCCCTGCACGGCTACACCCCTGCACAATGCTACACTCCCCACGAATGCTACACTCCCCTGCACGAATGCTACCCCCTGCACCAATGCTACACTCCCTGCACGAATGCTACACTCCCTGCACGAATGCTACACTCCCTGCACGAATTTTCACTCCCTGCATCCCTGCTACACTGTTTACCACAGGGCTGGCACTAGGAGCTTTCTTTGGACCCATGGTAGTTTTTTTAGCAGATGGAAGCACTAAAAACAGTGGAATAATGACAATATACTGGTAGGGAAAGCGTGAGTGGTGGTCGCCCGCTTGTAAACAAAGCACACTGACGCCCCTGGAGTGCCCACACAGTGGGCGCCACGCGACGCGCCCGGAAGAATATCGTAAACCGAACAATCATCGTAAATCGTCAACATTTTGACGAAAAATGTATCGCTAACCGAATTTATCGTTATCCGACGCCATAGTTAACCGAGGTATGACTGTAGTATTTATGGTTGTATTCTCGTTTTCTTGGTCTCATTTGTTAGAATGGAAGACATATTACAGAAAGAGATGATTTTGATTGGTTTCACGATGAAAAGGACCTTGAAATTGAACTCAAAGAAGCAGAAATGTTCAATTTTTGCCGATGTTCTAGAGTAAACAAATGACGTCATTGTCCAATAAGTGTCCAACTAGCCATTCTAATATGCAGTCACAAATGGGTTGACATTATTTTTACAATTATTACACTAATGCAGTAGTTTGCATAACAGTAAATCTACAGTGGTCCCTCGGTTTTTGCCGAAAATTCGTTCCAGAATGCTGCTCAAGTGCCATTACCGAACGAATTTACTTCCTTAAGAAATAATGTCACGTAGGTTAGGTCTATTTCAGACCCCCAAAAATACACTTGCAACAGCACTTACGAAAATACACTTACATAAATGTTCGAGTTTGGAGATGCACGAAAACAGAGGGACCACTGTATTTTTTGTGTGAATAAAAATTCAAAATAGAAAGCAAGAGTAATGTAAGAGGGGGCCTGAAGACGTGACTGAGGAACAGAGGAAATGTTATTTTAGTGCCAGGAATGTCTGCATTGTTTATTCTGGACCCTATTTTGAAATTGGTATCTTTAATTTGTGTGAAATTGGCCCAAAATGGCCAATTTCTGACCAATTTATTGGGTAGTTGAAATCGATAAATTGTTTGTTTCTTGTACTCAATCGGTAGAACAAATGGAGTTCTAAAGAAATAGCTATGAGTTTGGTCGACTGTAACAATGGAATTAGCTGAAAATAGGGCTCAAAGTCGGCGAAATCGCCGATGTGTATATATCGCCAACATCGCTAACTTCGTGAGAGAGTAATTCCGTAAGTTTTCCATCAAATTTCGTACTTTTGGTGTCATTACCATCGGGAAAAGATTCTCTATCATTTCATAAGAAAAAATAATTTATTATTTTTTCCAAAATTTTGCGACATAGAATGACAGTTTCAGAATGGGGCCTCCAACAGTCAAAGGGTTAAATTCGGTGCCAGATCAGCCGGGCTGTGGTTCGTACGTTGGACTACATGCGGCCAGCAGTAACAACCTGGTTGATCAGGCCCTGATCCACCGGGAGGCCTGGTCATGGACCGGGCCACGGAGGCGTTGATTCCCAGAATGCCATCCAGGTAGACTCCAGGTAAATGGGCGGTTTCTTGTACTCAATCGATAGAACAATTGGAGTTCTAAAGAAATAGCTATGAGTTTCGTCGACTGGAACAATTGAATTGGCCGAAAATAGGGCTCAAAGTCGGCGAAATTGCCAATGCGTATATATTGCCGAGACCACTAACTTCGCGAGAGCGTAACTCCTTAAGTTTTCAATCAAATTTCATACTTTTGGTGTCATTACAATTGGGAAAAGATTCTCTATCATTTCATAAGAAAAAATAATTTTTTTTTTTTTTTTTAAATTTTGCGACAACAGGAGAGCATTCAGGATTAGGGGCTGCGACAGTCAAAGAGTTTAGGGTTAATGTTGATAAGTTGTGTATAAAGAGAAGCATTCTCAAAAGTGGACACTACATAAATGCATTGAATCTTAAGCCTTTCAGGGTCCTGACTTCCCGATCTGAAACTTGTCCACAGGGTACAAGAATTTAAAAAAAAAAATTATTATTTTTTCATATGAAATGGTAGAGAATCTTTTTCTGAAGGTAATAAAACAAAAAGTACGAAATTTGATGGGAAATTGATGAAATTATGCTCACGAATTTTGCTGCGTCAAGTGATATTTACGCATCAGCGATTTTGCCCACTTTGACTCCCATTTTAGGCCAATTACATTATTCTAGTCGACCAAATTCTTAGCTATTTCGCTAGTATTACTTCTATTTTATCAGTTGAGCACAAGAAATTGCCCAGTCAACTGTTTCAACTACCCAATAAAGTTATTGGAAATTGATAATTTGGTCAATTTCAAGCAGAGTTCAAAATATTCCAATTTCAAAATAGGGTCCAGAATAAACAATGCAGGCATTCCTGGCACTAAAATAATATTTTCCTTTGTTTATTAGTTACATTTTCAGGCTTTACAAATGAATTCCATTTTTATTTTTTATTCACATCATGAATTTTTATTCACACCAAAAAATAGAAGATTTACTGTTATGCAATAGTGTAATAATTGTACAAATAATATCAGCGCATTCATTTACGTATATTAGACGCACCAGTTGACGTGTATTGGACACATGTCATATGCTTACTCCTGAACATCGGCAAAAATCTAACATTTTTGCTACTTTAAGCTCAATTTCAAGCTATTTTCAGTACTAAAACCAATCAAAACCATCTATATTTCTGTAATATATCTTCCATCCTATCAAATGAGACCAAGAAACCACAAATACAACTAAAGAACATATGAAAAACAATGCATATTCTGTTTTAATCCAAAAAGTCAGTTTTTTTTTCTTTTTATGCACTTCGTGCTACAAGATTTGTTTTATATGTTGCACACTTACCACATAGATGTACGTATTCTCTCATATGTAGGCCCATATTTACCACTCAAAGCTTATCTGAGCGAGCTGAGCTCATGGCATAGAACTACGGCTTGGACCCTGGCTTCTAAGTCATAGAACTACAGGACGGACCCTCGAAGGGTTAAGCTTTGGAATAGTTGAACATACATTTCTTGAACTTTGGAATAGTTGAACATACATTTCTTAAATTTTGGAATAGTTGAACATACATTTTGAACAGCCTTGAAAAAATTCATTTAGTACAGCCTCTCCTCACTTAACGATGGAATTCCGTTCCTAAGACCAATTCAGTAAATGAAATCGCCGCTAAACAAGGAGCATACTATAATGGTAGTGGGTTTGTGTCAACCATATTTGATATTGTTTTAATGTCACCTTTACACCATTTATAACATTTTTAGTACAGGTCAGCCATCACTAATCCGGCAGTCAGTAATCTGGCATGAATTTTGGCTAGCATAATTTCAAATTTCCAGGGTAACCACACCAATCTAACGCTACTCTTTGGTGGCGCTACTTGCTGCATAAGTCATGACAATTTCTTTTTCTCCATTTATTGTTATAATCTGCTCACTTTTAGCCCTAGCAATGGTTCCAACAAATAAAAGGAATGCTTCTCGTTGTGTAAAGCACGTACACAGTACATTGTCCATAAAAGATAAGGTGGCTTTGAAGCTACTGTCGGTCGCCATGAGCTCAGCTCACTCAGATAAGCTGTGACCGGTAAATTTGAGCCTACATGTGTGAGAATAGGTCTGTGTGGTAAGTTTGCATTACAGTCAGCCCTCCATTTTCGTGTTTAATCCGTTCGAGAGGGATCAACTAGAACTGAAAACTGAAACCATTTTCCCCATAAGAAATTGTAATGTAAATTCAATTAACCCTTTGGGGGTCGGTGCCGTACTAGTACGTTTTACGAGCAGGGGTTGGTGCCGTACTAGTACACCCAAATTCTAGCGGCCTCAATTTAAGCAGAAAACGTCTGGTAGGCATACATATGAAAGAATGGGTCTGTGTGGTCAGTGTGCGCAGTATAAAAATCCTGCAGTACACACTGCATAATGAGAGA
The DNA here is from genome assembly GCA_009830355.1 of Cherax destructor. Lineage (NCBI taxonomy): Eukaryota > Metazoa > Arthropoda > Malacostraca > Decapoda > Parastacidae > Cherax > Cherax destructor. The sequence goes on along the minus strand of WNWK01020668.1, from coordinate 5,057 downwards.
AAAAACTCTGACCGTTTTTTCGATTAAAACAGCGACTTTGCAGTCGATTTTCGTATGGTTTTTATTGATGTATTCTCGTTTTTTTGGTCTCATTTGATAGAATGGAAGATATATTACAGAAATAGAGATCATTTTGATTGGTATGACAATGACAAGTACCTTGAAATTGAGCTCAAAGTAGCGAAAATGTTCGATTTTTGACGATGTTCAAGAGTAAACAAATCACACCATGCCTCCAATACACATCAACTGGCGAGTCTTATATTCATGCACAAGTGCTCTGATATTATTTATACCATTTTTACAATGATGCAGTTGTATACATAACAGTAAATCTTCAATTTTTTTTGAGAATAAAAATGAAAAGCAAAAGTAATGGAACAGGGGCCTGGAGACGTGATTAATGAACAGAGAACATGTTATTTTAGTACCAGGAATGTCTGCCTTGTTTACTCTGGACCCTATTTTGAAATTGGCATCATTTGAAATTTGTGTGAAATTGGAAAATTGCCATTTTCTGACCACTATTTTAGGTAGATGAAATTGGTAAATAGGCGGTTTCTTGTACTCAATCGATAGAAGAAATGGAGTTCTAGCGAAATAGCTATAATTTTAGGAGACTGAAACAGTGGAATTTGTCGAAAATAGGGCTCAAAGTGGGCAAAATCGCCGATGCGTAAGTGTCATGGCTACCGCTAACTTCGCGAAAGCATAATTCCGTTAGTTTTCGATCAAATTTCATAATTTTGGTGGCGTTATGATCGGAAAAAGATTCTCTATCATTTCATAAGAAAAATTTTTTTTTTTTTTTTCCAAAAAAATTTCGACCCCAGGAACACTTTCCTGAGAAGGCCTGTCGACCCCCAAAGGGTTAATCAGTTTTAGACACCCAGGAGTATTAAAAAAAAATAATTTTTTAGAGATTAAATATAGATTTACATACAGAAAAGAATGACAAATAAATATAAAGCACTAATAACATGTATAAATGAACATATAACATCACACTTACCTTCATTGGTGACTCTTGTTGGTGTATGGAAGATGGAGAGGACAAAATGCTTCAATTTGACACTAGTATCATCTCTACGGCTTATTTATCTATCACAATTCATCTAATATGACATAATAAACAATATTAATAACAGAAACATGATATATAATCTAGAATGAATAAAATGTCATTACGAATGTGAGGACTGGTGATTGTGTTATTGTTGTTGGGTTTATAAGGGCCACTGACCATAAGCCGTACATATAATGGAGGTGGAGGCAGCAAAGCCACCACCAATATTCACACTGACACAATGTACGTAATTTATAAATAAGAAATATTTACACTTTAATTTATAAATTAGAAATATTTACCAGTTAATTGATTTAGTTGGACTTGATTCCTGGAAATGGGAAGTACAGTGCCTACACTTTAAAGGAGGGGTCTGGGATAGTGACAGCTGGGAGGGACTATTCTCAGCTGTCGTATCTGAGCGCCTCTGCAAAGATAGTGATTATGTATGAGTGTGGTGAAAGTGTTGAAAGATGAAAGTATTTTCTTTTGGGATTTTTTTTCTTTTTGGGTCACCCTGCCTCGGTGGGAGATGGCCGACTTGTTGAAAAAAAAAATATATATTTACACTCTAAATAAGAAATACAGGTCTCTCTCAACATTCACGTTTTTCACTTTCGAGGGCTTCACACATTCACGAATTTCCGGCCACCAAATCATATTTAAGTTTCCTGCCACCCAAGCGTCCCTACTACCTTCCTTCCGACCCGGCAGCCAGCCAGCCCGCCCACCACTCACTCACTGAGTGTTTTCTTCGTTCATTATTTGTTATTAAACTACAGTATAACATGTATGTAGTACTATATAGTACAATATTTTACTATGTTTTCATGCGTTTTATGATTGTTCATGGTTCAATAGGTTAAGGAAGCAGTAAGTAATGAATGTACTAAATAAAGGTTATCTATCTATTACATTTATTCCAAATTGATATCAGAAACATGATAAATACCCTAGAACTGTAATAAAGATGCTGAAATGAATAATATATGCCATATTATATGAGTGGGTAAGAGCAGGCAGACCGCCACATAAAGATGTTTACATCAGGGTAAACATCTAAATCATCTTGTTATAAGAACAAATGCAAAAATAGCATTTATTATTTTTAGAATAATAATTTATAATAATTGATCTGGAGCACTTTAAATGTCATCAGTATTTGGTAGCTGACATTTAGAGCACTCCACAGCAATTATTATTAATTATTATTATTATTATTTCCCTACAATATATTGTAGGGAAATAATAATAATTAATAATAATAATAATAATAATTGCTGTGGAGTGCTCTAAATGTCAGCTACCAGATACTGATAACATTTAAAGTGCTCCAGATCAATTATTATAAATTATTATTATTCTAAAAACAATAAATGCTATTTTTGCATTTGTTCTTATGACAAGAGTGATTTAGGCATGTTTACCCTGATGTAAACATTTCTTATGGTGGCGGTCTGCCTGCTCTCTTACCCCACGCATAAATTATTCATTTCAGCATCTTTATTACAGTTCTAGGGTATTTATCATGTTTCTGATAACAATTTGGAATAAATGTAATAGATAGATAATCTTTATTACTAATATTAGTGTAATTACACATTAGCGCTAAGGCTAACATCCACCACCTATGACGACTCACCAGACACTGATTTACTGCTCGCCTCTCCTCCCTCCAATAGCTCCTCCCACTTCGTAATGATGTTAGATTTTGAATTTAATATATTTTTCTGTAAGCTTAACTCGTATGTGTATTTTACTTTTTTATTGTTTTCTGTAATATGAGTTACGCAAATTAAAATAGTTATGAAGTTGGAGTTTCATTTTTTTTTCTAATGTATACATATTTAAAATAACATTTGACATCATTACAAAGTGGGCGGAGCTACAGCAGAGGGAGAAGAAGCAGTGTGTATGTAACTCTTGATTCCCCATGACACTTCACAATACATACTATAAAATACGTATTATATAATTTTACTATTACAGGCCTCCCTCCACAGCCAGCTCATGTTAAAAATAACCTGTATATAGTACATTATTTTATGATGTTTGTGTGTGTTTTATGATTGTTCATGGTTCAATAGGTTAAGGAAGCAGTATTGTAATATATTTCCCTATAATATATTGGGGCACCAAACATTCGCGATTTTTCAACATTCACGAGGCTCTTGATCCCCTAACCCTCGCGAATGTTGAGGGAGACCTGTATTTACACTTACAGTGGACCCTCAGAAATCGAACAGCTTGGTAATCGAACACATTCCGCTAATCGAACAAGTGCGTACCAGACCTATCCGCCAGGCATGCTTGGGTGCCTCACGGATCAGGCTGGAGCCAGTCTAGTGTTTATTCTTGAGTGAACAATACCCTGCACACTCATCCAAGCACTTCACAGTTAATTAATTGTGTTTTTAGCTTGTTCATTAAGTGTGACTGTGAAATAAGCTACCATGGGTCCCAAGAAAGTTCCTAGTGGTACCCCTGTGGTGAAGAAAGTGAGAAACACCATAGACATGAAGAAGGAAATAATACAAAAATACGAGAGTGGTGTGCAAATTTCTGAGCTTGCCAGGATATATGGCAAAAAACAGGTCAACTATCGCTTCTATCCTGGCTAAGAAGGAACAAATCAAGGAAGCTAATGTTGCAAAAGGTGTTAATATGCTAGCCAAAAATATACCACAAATAATCGAAGAGGTTGAGAAGTTGTTGCTGGTGTGGATCAAGGATAGAGTTAGCGGGTGATAGTGTGTCGGAGACAATCATTTGTGAAATGGCAAGGCAGTTGCATGACAATCTTGCAAAGAAAATGCCTGCAACCAGTGCTGATTGTAGTGTTAGAAATTTCAAGGCCAGCAAAGACTGGCTTGAGAGATTTAAGAGGTGTAGTTGCATACACAATGTGGTAAGGCATGGTGAGGCTGCAAGTTCAGACAAACGTGCTGCTGAAAAGTTTGAGAGTGAATTTCAGCACTACATAAAGACTGAAAATCTGAAACCTGAACAAGTGTTTAAATGTGACAAAAACAGGCCTGTTTTGGAAGGAAATGACGAACAGGACCTACATTACTCAGGAGGAAAAGACACTGCCAGGACACAAGCCTATGAAAGACAGGCTAACTCTCATGTTGTGTAGTAATGCTAGTGGGAATTTTAAATTGAAGTCTTTACTGGTGTATCACTCAGAAAATCCCAGTGTGTTCAAGAAACACAATGTTGTCAAAAATAGATTGTATGTCTTGTGGAGAGCTAGTCAAAACGCATGGGTCAGAAAGCAACTTTTCAGTGAGTGGATCCATGAAGTGTTTGGCCCCAGTGTGAAGAAATACCTAAAGGAAAATGCTCTTGCACATCTTCAAAACTTGGAAGACCTACTGTGTGACGACTTCAGTTTTATAAAAGTGAAGTTCTTGCCTCCTAACACCTCTCCTCCAGCCCATGGACCAGCAGGTCATTTCCAACTTCAAAAAACTCTACACAAAAGCATTGTTTCAAAAGTGCTTTGAAGTGACCTCGGACACTCGATTGACACTTAGAGAGTTCTGGAAGAATCACTTCAATATCTACAACTGCATAGGCCTTGTATTACCTACAAGGCCTATGCAGTGACTTCCAGGACTTTGAACTCTGCTTGGAGACCATTGTGGCCAGGTTGTGTCCAACAGGGGGATTTTAAAGGGTTTGAGACTGACTCTGACCCTGCCGACCCTGTGCCTGTTGTGGAAGGTATTGTGGCATTGGGCAAGTCCCTTGGTTAGGAGGTGAGTGGCAAGGATGTGGAAGAGTTGGTGAGGACCACATTGTGGAGCTAACAAATGAAGAGCTGCAACAGCTGGAACTGGAAGAGCATCAGACCAGAGTTGAGGCTATTGATTTACAGGAGGAGGAGGAAGAGGGAGTGAAGGAGGTGCCTTCAGTGATTAAGGACATGTGTACAAAGTGGAATGAGTTGCAAAGTTTTGTTGAGACACACCACCCTGAGCAAGCT
>WNWK01020667.1:0-35427 GCA_009830355.1 Cherax destructor | reverse complement strand
TTTGCTTAGTATAACTGGTATCTTATTTTCATTAATAAGATATCTTGACATGTCACATAGGTTATTATACTGTCTATCTCTGTATTCCTCAATAAGTGGACAATTCAGCACATATTGTTCAAGACAGTGATCATATGCCTGATCACATAATTTGCATTTAGTTTGATCATCATCTGTGTGTCTCCCAAACTGCCAGAAGTACTTGTAGCCAAGCCTAAGCCTGGCCACTGCAACCTCAGTCATTCTGTTCACATTGCAAGTTGCTCCATAAACATACTTATCTACGTTCATGTTATCATAGTGGGTTATAGATCTACTCAGGCTTCTAACTGCATTCCTATAGCAATCATTTTCATTATTTATTTCTCTCCTAATATTATTCCTAATGCTAGACACAGATATACCTGGAGTTTACCTGGAGAGAATTCCAGGGGTCAACGTCCCTGCGACCCGGTCTGTGACCAGGCCTCATGTTGGACCAGAGCCTGATCAACCAGGCTCTTACTGCTGGCCGCACGCAGTCCAACGTACGAACCACAGCCTGGATGGTCAGGTACCGACTTGAGGTGCCTGTCCAGTGCCTGCTTGAAGACAGCCAGGGGTCTATTGGTAATCCCCCTTATGTATGCTGAGAGGCAGTTGAACAATCTTGGGCCCCTGACACTTATTGTGTTGTCCTCAACGTGCTAGTGGCACCCTGCTCTTCATTGGGGGAATGTTACATCGCCTGCCGAGTCTTTTGCTTTCGTACGGAGTGATTTTAGTGTGCAAGTTGGTACTAATCCTCGAGAATTTTCCATGTGTATATAATAATGTATCTCTCCCGCCTGCTTCTAGAGAGTACAGGTTTAGGAACTCAAGCGTTCCCAGTAGTTGAGGTGGTTTATCGCACTTATGCGTGCGGTGAAGGTTCTCTGCACATTTTCAAGGTCAGCAATTTCACCCGCCTTGAAAGGTGCAGTTACTGTGCAGCAATATTCCAGCCTAGATAGAACAAGCGATCTGTAAAGTGTCAACATGGGCTTTCATCCCTGGTTTTGAAGGTTCTCATTATCCTCCTGTCATTTTTCGAGCAGATGCAATTGCTACATTGTTATGGTCCTTGAAGGTGAGATCCTCTGACATGATCACTCCCAGGTCTTTGACATTAGTTTTTCGCTCTATTGTGTGGTTGGAACTAGTTTTGTACTCCGATGAGATATTAATTTCTTCACGTTTTCCGTATCTGAGTAATTGAAATTTCTCATCATTGAACTTCATATTGTTTTCTGCAGCCCATTTAAAGATTTGGTTTATGTCTGCTTGGAGTCTTGCAGTGTCTTCAACGGTGGACACTGTCATACAGATTCGGGTGTCATCTGCAAAGGAAGACACAGCACTGTGGCTTATATCCCTGTCAATATCTGATATGAGGATGAGGAATAGGATGGGAGCAAGTACTGTGCCTTGTGGAACAGAGCTTTTCACAGTAGCTGCCTCAGACTTTACTCTGTTGACTACTACTCTTTGTGTTCTACGTGTTAGGAAATTATAGATCCATCTACCAACTTTTCCTGTTATTCCTTTATCACGCATTTTGTGTGCTATTACACCATGATCACACTTGTCAAAGGCTTTTGCAAAATCTGTGTATATAACATCTGCATTCTGTTTATCTTCTAGAGCATCCAGGACCTTGTCGTAGTGGTCCAGTAGTTGGGACAGACAGGAGCGGCCTGCTCTAAACCCATGCTGTCCTGGGTTGTGCAATTGATGGGTATCAAGATGGGTGGCGATCTTGCTTCTTAGAACCCTTTCAAAGATTTTTATGATATGGGACGTTAGCGAATTGGTCTGTAGTTCTTTGCTATTGCTTTACTGCCCCTTTGTGGAGCGGGCTATGTCTGTTGTTTTTAGTAGCTGCGGACGATCCCAGTGTCCATGCTCCCTCTCCATAGGATGTTAAAAGCATGTGATAGGGGCTTCTTGCAGTTCTTGATGAACACGGAGTTCCATGAGTCTGGGCCTGGAGCGGAGTGCATGGGCATGTCATTTATTGCCTTTTCGAAGTCATTTGGCGTCGTGATGATGTCAGAAAGGCATGCATCTGTCAAGTTCTGTGGCACTCTCATGAAAAAATCATTTAGGTTTTCAATTTTCAGTCTGGTTAGTGGCTCGCTAAAGACTGAGTCATACTGGGATTTAAGTAACTCACTCATTTCCTTGCTGTCATCTGTGTAGGACCCATCCAGTTTAAGTAGGGGCCCAATACTGGTTGTTGTTCTCGACTTTGATTTTGCATAGGAAAAGAAATACTTAGGGTTTCTTTCAATTTCATTTATGGCTCTTAGTTCTTCCCGTGTCTCTTGATTCCTATAAGATTCCTTTAGTTTTAATTCGATGTTTGCTATTTCTCTGACTAGTGTCTCCCTACGTATTTCAGAGATATTGGCCTCCTGTAGCCGCTCCGTTATTCGCCTTCGCCTGTTTAGGGAGCGCCTCTCTCTTTCTAGTTTGCATCTTCTCCTCCTTTTCCTTAAGGGAATTTGCCTTGAGCAAACCTCAAGTACCACAGAGTTAATTTGTTCTAGACATAGGTTGGGATCCGTGATGCTTAGGCAATCTTCCCAGTTTATATCATTTAGGACTTGGTTTACTTGATCCCACCTTATGTTTTTGTTATTGAAGTTGAATTTGGAGAAAGCTCCCTCACGGCTGATCACATTTTGTTGATCTGGGAGTGATCATGACAGAGGATCTCACCTTCAAGGACCATAACACTGTAGCAATCGCATCTGCCAGAAAAATGACAGGATGGATAATGAGAACCTTTAAAGCCAGGGATGTCAAGCCCATGTTGACACTTTTCAGGTCGCTTGTTCTATCTAGGCTGGAATATTGCTGCATACTAACTGCACCTTTCAAGGCAGGTGAAATTGCTGACCTAGAAAATGTACAGAGAACCTTTATGGCACGCATAACTGCAATAAACCACCTCAATTACTGGGAACGCTTGAAGTTCCTAAACCTGTACTCCCTGGAATGCAGGCGGGAGAGATACATTATTATATACACTTGGAAAATCCTAGAGGGATTAGTACCAAACTTGCACATGAGTGTCACTTCCTATGATAGCAAAAGACTCGGCAGACGATGTAACATCCCCCCAATGAAAAGCAGGGGTGCCACTAGCACGTTGAGAGACAACACAATAAGTGTCAGGGGCCCAAGACTATTCAACTGCCTCTCAGCATACATAAGGGGGATTACCAATAGACCCCTGGCTGTCTTAAAGCAGGCACTGGACAAGCACCTAAAGTCGGTGCCTGACCAGCCGGGCTGTGGTTCGTACGTTGGACTGCGTGCGGCCAGCAGTAACAGCCTGGTTGATCAGGCTCTGATCCAACATGAGGCCTGGTCACAGACCGGGCCGCAGGGGCGTTGACCCCTGGAACTCTCTCCAGGTAGGAACGCTTGTAAGGCTGCAACTATCAACCATCCAGGTAGGAACGCACCCAACTGGTAGCTAACCATATGAAAACTACTTTATCTTGCACATATCTACAGCAAAATACACTTATTGATATCTGTGATTCCCCTCAATTTGCACATTACTAACCACAGCAAAATACACTTATTGATATCTGTGATTCCCCTTAATTTGCACAATTCTAACCAAAATTCTAATACAACTATTGCTTCATAATACTTAAGCTAGTCATAAGTTTGTCTAAGACACTCCAATATAGAAACTATATTATGCCAATATATCACCTTTATCATTAATATATAAACTAATTGCTAACTTCTTATACTAATTGTTAAATTCTCAATGTTTAAATTCCAGTACCTAAATTTTGTAAACCTAATTAATCACTACAACTACCTAACCTTACTATCTGTACAATCATTGTGTAGCTATTGAGTAAGACCTATCATAAGACTGCCTGAAAAGCCTAGGCATACCTAGGCATATTATTGGCATCTTGTAATATCAACTTTAATGTATAACTGTAAGTACCCCCCACCTTGTATTACATGAAATAAAGAATTTGAATTTGAATTTGAACCTAGTATTAAGTCTGCCCGAAATGTCTAGCATGCCCAGGCATGCTAGGCATACTAACGGCCATCTTTGAAATTATAGCCTTTAGTCCTTAAAATGTAAAACACATTGTAATTTTTACAGAGAAATATATCAATTTGAATTTGAATTTGAATTTAGGAGGTTTTAGGAAAGGTAGGGGGTGTGTACACCAAGTGTTTACAGTGAAACATATAGGTGAACAGTATTTAGATAAGGATAAAGAGGTTTTTGTGGCATTTATGGGTTTGGAAAAGGCGTATGATAGGGTGGATAGGGGGGCAATGTGGTAAATGTTGCAGGTGTATGGAATAGGAGGTAGGTTACTGAAAGCAGTGAAGAGTTTTTATGAGGATAGTGAGGCTCAGGTTAGAGTATGTATGAGAGAGGGAGATTATTTCCCAGTAAAAGTGGGTCGTAGACAACGATGTGTGATGTCACCATGGTTGTTCAATATATTTATAGATGGGGTCGTAAGAGAAGTGAATCCTCGGGTGTTGGCAAGAGGTGTGGGGTTAAAAGTTAAAGAATCTAACACAAAGTGGGAGTTGTCACAGCTGCTTTTTGTTGATGACACTGTGCTTTTGGGAGATTCTGAAGAGAAGTTGCAGAGGTTGGTGGATGAATTTGGTAGGGTATGTAAAAGAAGGAAATTCAAAGTGAATATAGGAAAGAGCAAGGTGATGAGGATGATAAAAAGATTAGGTGATGAAAGATTGGATATCAGATTGGAGGAGAGAGTATGGAGGAGGTGAATGTATTCAGATATTTAGGAGAGGCCATGTCAGCAGATGGGTCTATGAAGGATGAGGTGAATTATAGAATTGATGAGGGTAAAAGGGTAAGTGGTGCCCTTAGAAGTCTGTGGAGACAAAGACCTTTGTCCGTGGAAGTAAAGAGGGGAATGTATGAGAGTATAGTTATACCAACACTCTTGTATGGGTGTGAGACATGGGTTGTGAATGTTGCAACGAGGAGAAGGCTGGAGGCAGTGGAGATGTCATGTCTGAGAGCAATGTGTGGTGTGAATATAATGCAGAGAATTCGTAGTTTGGAAATTAAGAGGGGGTGTGGGTTTACCAAGACTATTAACCAGAGAGCTGAGGAGGGGTTATTGAGGTGGTTTGGACATGTAGAGAGAATGGAACAAAGTAGAATGACTTCAAGAGTGTATAAATCTGTAGTGGAGGGAAGGCTGGGTAGGGGTCGGCCTAGGAAAGGATGGAAGGAGGGGGTAAAGGAGGTTTTGTGTGCGAGGGGCTTGGACTTCCAGCAAGCATGTGTGAGCGTATTTGATATGAGTGAATGGAGACAAATGGTTTTTAATACTTGACGTGCTGTTGGAGTGTGAGCAAAGTAACATTTATGAAGGGATTCAGGAAAACCGGCAGGCCGGACTTGAGTCCTGGAGATGGGAAGTACAGTGTCTGCACTCTGAAGGAGGGGTGTTAATGTTGCAGTTTTATAACTGTAGTGTAAAGCACCCCTCTGGCAAGACAGTGATGGAGTGAATGATGATGAAAGTTTTTTTTCGGGCCACCCTGCCTTGGTGGGAATCGGCCGATGTGTTAATAAATAAAATAATATATATATATATATATATATATATATATATATATATATATATATATATATATATATATATATATATATATATATATATATATATATATATATATATATATATATATAGACCCTTGGAGCATGGGGCAAGTGTGCTCTAAAGTTTCTCAAAGAGCTGGGTGAAAAACTCATCATAGAAACCAAGGACCACAGGGCGGCCAGCTTCCTCTTTCAGAGACTGTGTTGCGATCCAGAGGGAAATGCCTGCAGCTCCACTGCCGGGGAACTGGACGAAGTATTTGACATGCAGCTCTGAGTTGTTATCTATGTTGTTTTACTCCCTATTGTATTCTTGTCAATGTATTTCGTCTTGAAATAAAGTTAATACACAATTTAAAGATGGGGTGGTAGGGAAGTGGAATATTCAAATGGCTTCAGAAAGAAATCCAAATATTCTTCCTTGAAGCCTTTTATCCACTTCTCCGAGGCTATATATATATATATATATATATATATATATATATATATATATATATATATATATATATATATATATATATATATATATATATATATATATATATATATATATATTATATATATAAATATATATATATATATATATATATATATTATTATATATATATATATATATATATATATATATATTATTATATATATATATATATATATATATATATATATATATATATATATATATATATATATATATATTATATAAATATATATATTTTATATAAATATAAATATATATATATATTATATAAATATATATATAAATATATATATATTATATATATAAATATATATATTATATGTGGAAAATATTGGTATTTTCCGAAAGTTGTAATTGATAAACTTTCCAATATGAACAGATATCCTTAATGTACCGCTGGTAGCTTAAACGTTCATGGGGGTATGAATAGAGAACCATCGTACCAGCGGGAGGAAGCTAGGGCAGAGGCGGGAGAGAGGGGAGTGGTCAGTGAAAACCCAGCCTAGACACCGGACTTCAGGTGATGGGATGGCCTGCCGAATTTGGAGATTCCGGCCGCCAAACCGGACTTAATTACCTCCTTTCGTAATGTGGAGGAGTATCCAGTGACGCGGTGAATATAAAGTGGGACAATCGGTCCAGGAGGTCCAGTAATAGGGCAGTAATTGTGGAAATAACGAATGGCGCCGGCATGGTATGTCCGCATAGGCCTATTTGAACTCAGTGAAGCGACCACACGACAGGATAAAGTCGTAACCCCTGATGCTGGGGAGCTTTCGTCTTAGAAGAGACTGAAATATGTTCGATGAACTTTGTGAAATGGTGAATATAGTGAAACCGAGTTGTAAATAATCAGGGGGTGATTGTACTGGGCGGGTCTAGCGTGGGTACGCCGTACCCCGACCGCCATGTTGTATGCGGAGGAGATGAACTAACATATCGCAAGTTATCTACTCGAAATACAAATATCGAGACGGTGAATGTGTATAAACTAGTGGGGCATTAAGCCAGGATATACATAGTGTGTAAAGTTATACGTATAAACAGTAATAAGGTCGGAATAGTGAGAGGATCTGAATCGCTACCCTGACCAACCACATGTTAACTAACGCCCGGTCTCGTGGGCGTATAAGAGTTCACGGAAATTAATCTTTCTTGACTCGACGGGACAACTCTTACCATCGCGATCGAATCAGATCGCAGGAGGACGTCAACAACGAAACGACTCCCTCATCTAAAGCTAAGTACTCTTATGTCGTCTTTATTGTTGGCCAATAATATTGTTACGCACAGTAGATGTACTTTAGCTAGGTCAACGATCTACCATGCACCGCTATGATGCTGTTAATTAGGTGAGTGATGGTCATGTTAACTTAATTGTGTGTTCTATACCTTTCTTTCTACTTGATCAGTCGCCCATAACCTATACAGTCCACTTAAATTTAATCATACCATAATTATTAATATTATCTACTCAGATTTATTTATACCGGTCCAGAGTGCAGTGGGCTAACGAGAGAATATTGAAGGTACCCCTTGGGTGCGGCCAGGAGTGGGTAAAGTTCTCACATACCTTAAAGGGAATGACTGCGGTAAAATTATACGAGTCGGTCATCTCCCTGGGAGTTTGTTTATTGCAAGTGGCGGTGTCCCAGATAGACTTATCTCCCACAATTCCCCACATTATATATATATATATATATATATATATATATATATATATATATATATATATATATACATATGGCCTATGCAGACATACCATGCCGGCGCCATTCGTTATTGCCATTCGTTATTTCCACAATTACTGCCCTATTACTGGACCTCCTGGACCGATTGTCCCACTTTATATTCACCGCGTCACTGGATACTCCTCCACGTTACGAAAGGAGGTAATTAAGTCCGGTTTGGCGGCCGGAATCTCCAAATTCGGCAGGCCATCCCATCACCTGAAGTCTGGTGTCTAGGCTGGGTTTTCACTGACCACTCCCCTCTCTCCCGCCTCTGCCCTAGCTTCCTCCCGCTGTACGATGGTTCTCTATCCATACCCCCATGAACGTTTAAGCTACCAGCGAAGATATATATATATATATATATATATATATATATATATATATATATATATATATATATATATATATATATATATATATAAAAACAACCGAAACCACATAATTAATTCCTGATCCCCACATCCGAATTTAAAATTATTATTAAGTTAAGCGCTAAACTCACGTGAGTCATTCAGCGCAAGACGTGGTGGAGGCTTGATCCTCCGTCTGCTGAGCGCCAGACTGTCGGGCTTCCTATTTGTACTCGCCTATTCCCCACATCCGAAAATACCACCAAAACAAAATGTCCAAAACCAGTGACATATTTTCCATCCTCTATACAAATTCCATCACTATTGTTGACGATATAAAGAAAGATGGCAGTGGGAGGGAGGTGTAATTTAAGAGCTAAACATATCAAGACAAACAAGAAAGGCCAAAACTGCATGCCTCAGAATTAAGTAATTAAAAAAAATCCCAACAGAATCTCCTCATAACTAGTGACATATTTTCCTACCACAAAAATTCCTTCTAAAGTGTTGATTATGTAAACAAAAATGACGGCGGGAAGGAAGTGTCACTTAACAACTAAACAAACAAAGACAAACCGAAAGGAAAACAAAGAACTATATATTACACAAAAGACTAATTACAAAACCTAAAAATTGCAACAAAACCCACCAAAAATTAGTGACATATTTTCCAAATATCGCAAAAATTCCGTTTATAGTGTTGACGATGTAAACAAAGATGGCGGCGGGAAGGAGGTGTCAGTGGGTGAGGATCTTCGAGGTTGAAGACACAAGACGACACAGCAAAGGCTACACACTTTATAAAGTCGTCTCTACCGTGAGTTTACTCCCCTGGAGTAGGTGCCTATGTAGGTGGCGGCGGTTAGGTGCCTGGGAGGGGCAGTGGAGAGGTGGTGGGTGGGAGGGACCAATCTCTAGTATGTTGGGTAATTAGGTACCTGGGTTTTAGTCACCTATTGTCACTGTTCACTTAGTAGTAGGTAGGTACCTGGCTGTTACTCACCTACTGTCACTGTTCACCTAGTAGTAATTAGGTAACTGGTTGTTAGTCACTTACTGTCACTGGAAATAAGCAAAGGACCCCAATGGAAATAAGTCACTCTGACTTTTTTAGGTTATCCTGGATGGTTCTCTACACATATGCTGCTATGTATGATAATGTATTTGTGTATACCTGAATAAACTTACTTAGTCACTGTTCACCTAGTAGTAGATAGGTACCCTTGTGTTCACCTAGCAGTAAGTAGGTACGTACCTGGTTATTAATCACCTCTCAGTGATCACCTAGTAGTAATTAGGTAACTGGTTGTTAGTCACCTACTGTCACTTTACCCAGCAGATATAAGGTAACTAACACCAAGGTACATACTTACTGCTAGGTGAACAGTGACAGTAGGTATTAGCTAACTAACACCCAGGTACCTGCTTATTTAATGTACATATCCTGTGTTATAGGTGTTATACTGTTACAGGTGTTATCCTGTGTTACAGGTGTTATCCTGTGTTACAGGTGTTATCCTGTGTTACAGGTGTTATCCTGTGTTACAGGTGTTATCCTGTGTTACAGGTGTTATCCTGTGTTACAGGTGTTATCCTGTGTTACAGGTATTATTCTGTTACAGGTGTTATACTGTTACAGGTGTTATACTGTTACAGGTGTTATTCTGTGTTATAGGTATTATTCTGTGTTACAGGTGTTATACTGTTACAGGTACTATTCTGTGTTACAGGTGTTATACTGTTACAGGTACTATTCTGTGTTACAGGTGTTATACTGTTACAGGTGTTATTGTGTTACAGGTGTTATACTGTTACAGGTGTTATTGTGTTACAGGTGTTATACTGTTACAGGTGTTATTGTGTGTTACAGGTATTATTCTGTGTTACAGGTGTTATACTGTTACAGGTGTTATCCTGTGTTACAGGTATTAATCTGTGTTAAGTAAGTAAGTAAGTTTATTCAGGTATACACAAATACAGTTACATAGATTATCATACATAGCAGCATATGTGTAGAGAACCCTCCAAGATAATCAAAAAAGTCAGTCAGAGTGACTTATTTCCATTGGGGTCCATTTAATACCTTAATATTATACACTGTAGGAGATATATGTTTTTATACTATAAAGAATATATATTAGGAATAAGGTAAAAAGAGTTATTTTCATTTACATGTATGTTAGCTAAAAAAATAAAAAAACATTCTCCTCCCTACAGGTGTTATACTCCTCCTTACAGGTGTTATACTGTTACAGGTATTATTCTGTGTTACTGGTGTTATACTGTTACAGGTATTATTCTGTGTTACTGGTGTTAAACTGTTATAGGTATTATTCTCTGTTACAGGTGTTATACTGTTACATGTATTATTCTGTTACAGGTGTTATACTGTTACAGGTATTATTCTGTGTTACAGGTGTTATACTGTTACAGGTATTATTCTGTATTACAGGTGTTATGCTGTTACAGGTATTATTCTGTGTTACAGATGTTATACTGTTACAGGTGTTATCCTGTGTTACAGGTATTTGTGTTACAGGTATTCTGTGTTACAGGTATTATTCTGTGTTACAGGTGTTATACTGTCACAGGTATTATCCTGTGTTACAGGAGTTATACTGTTACAGGTATTATGTGTTACTGGTGTTATACTGTTACAGGTATTATTCTGATACAGGTGTTATACTGTTACAGGTGTTATCCTGTGTTACAGATGTTATCCTGTGTTATAGGTGGTATCTTGTGTTACAGGTGTTATCTTGTGTTACAGGTGTTCCCACGTGATAGTCCTGAAGCCTCAACATCTGTGGTAGTCTGGCGTCGCTACTCAGAGCTGAGAAGACTACACCAGGCTATCCAAGACCTCCAGCAGAAACTAGGCCTACCAGGCCTACCCTCCTTCCCCAGGGCTTCCCTACTTAACAGGTGTGACCATAGGCCTACCATCCTTCCCCAGGGCTTCCCTGCTAAACAGGTGTGACCATAGGCCTACCATCTTTCCCCTGCTTAACAGGTGTGACCATAGGCCTACCATCCTTCCCCTGCTTAACAGGTGTGACCATAGGCCTACCATCCTTCCCCTGCTTAACAGGTGTGACCATAGGCCTACCATCCTTCCCCTGCTTAACAGGTGTGACCATAGGCCTACCATCCTTCCCCTGCTTAACAGGTGTGACAAAATAGGTCTACCATCCTTCCCCTGCTTAACAGGTGTGACAAAATTGGCCTACCATTCTTTCCCAGGGCTTCCCTACCTAACAGTTGTGACCATAGGTCTACCAAGGTTATGGTGTCACCTTCATGAGACCATGATTGCTCATGATTCACTTTGTGATTGATGGCAGGTGTTGGAGGTGTTGACAAGTATTGTCAGGTGTTGACAGGTATTGACAGGTGTTGGCTGGTGTTACATGTGTTGACAGGTGTTTACAGGTATTGACAGGTGTGGCAGGTGTTGACAAGTATTGACAGGTGTTAACAGATGTTGACAGATATTGACAGATGTTGCTGACAGGTGTTACAAGTATTGACAGGTGTTGACAAGTATTGACAGTTTTTGACAGGTGTTGTAGGTGTTGCTAAGTATTGAAAGGTGTTTTACCACTGCAGGTTTGAGAGTGAGGTGGTTGAACTCCGGCGCCGGGCCGCCCTAGACCTACTCAACTACATAGGCCTACACAGTCAACTCTTCACCTCTGAACCTTTTACCAGATTCTTCCAGGTAGGCCTATTGTTACAAAAAGGCGATATCTGTAAAGTATAGACATCTCCAGAGAATACTAGAAGGTCTCCCCCTCTAGCATGTGTCTGGTTTTTGTAGCAAGTTTTCAGATTAAGGTCAGGTGTAGTTATCCATTAAAAGATAAAAGATAAAGATTTATTTCTTTGTAATGGTTACAATGTGGAATTACAATTTTGGTTTGTTAAGTATACAAAGAAAGCTACTATCATGCCGGGGCATTTTGGGCAGACTAATCCAAATACATAGTAACTACTTAAAACTAGACAAGATAAAAATGGTTAACTTTGATTAAAATCTTTATTTAAACTTAATACTAATGCGAGGTAGTCAAGATGGAGGTTTATAAGAATAATTTTGAAGTTGCACATAATAAAAACAATATTACAATTAATGGTTCAGGCAGTAATATTTCATGGACTGGCAGAAGTTTAATAGTCTAGAGGTCACATAATTTAACTATTTTGAAGTTGTTTTGGTTGATTTGGTTAGTATTGAGAGATAAGATGAATTTTTAGCCAAGTCCTAAATTTATAAGTAGTCAGGGGATCCTTTACCAGTTCCGGTAGAGAGAGATTCAGATCTTTGGGCCCTTTATGTGCATAGCGTTCTTGCATAGTGTGAGACTGACACGAGGGATGTTGAAGAGTGCCTTGTGCCTTGTATTGTGACTGTGCATTCTGTTGTAACTATCAAGGAGAAGTTTAAGTGGAGGGTTTATAGTGGAATTTAATGTTCTGTATATGTAGTAGGCACAATAATATGAGTGGATGTCTCGTATATTTAGCAAGTTCAGGCTTTTGAAAAGTGGTGGGGTGTGCTGTCTAGCACAGGAGCTGGTAATAATCCGCAAAGCAGCTTTTTGTTGGGTTATTAAACGTTTAAGGTGGTTGGCTGTGGTTGATCCCCAGTTTTGGGATTACAAATACGTAGGTGTTAATAATCCAACAAAATAAAAATTGAGATGTTTATTAACAAAGTTGTCTAGGTGGACAAAATCAAAGTAAATGAATTTGATATAATTTAGGATATAAGCTCCTACACATCTCTTGTAGTGCAAAGAGAAATTATACATATGGTAATATAGTGCTGAGGGCATTTTTCATATCAGTATGACTCATAAGTACTGTCTGCTACATTATCATCAATTGTAAAAATACTAGTATATACAAGAGTGTGTGAATGTGTGCTCAAAGTGCTCGTTATGTCTCATTAAGACTAGACTCGACTTAGACTTAAACAGTGACTGACTAAACGTCCTGAAATAATCTATCTTCTTGACCAACAAGGCAATCAAAACAGCTTGCTTGAACAATATGACGAATCATTTGGCAACATCAATAATGTAACAAGCAGCAGCACAGCATCAGGAACAAGGAGACAATAGCAATCCAAACTGGGGACCATCAGCAGATCTTCCATAAAAGTAATGAAACTCCCTTAATACTGAATCTAAGTTCTGCATAACCAAATCCCTGACTACGATAATGCGTAGATGCCACACAAAATAGGTCAGACGCTTTAGCTTGAGACCTGGGTTGACTTAGAGTCAGTACGACACACAACCTCAGCAAAACATAAAAAATCACTAAGTCTGAACTAAGCTCTGTGAACAGAGTTACACAGAGTTACAATAAGTATGTTTCGACTCACCAGCAAAATCATGTTCTACCAAGACCGTCTAAATAATGAACAAACAGCCAGAGATGAGAGAGAGCTCTGGAGAAAGGGAGAGAGAGGTGCTGACCAAATGATGACCAGCTGAGGAGAGAGTTTTCTTGACTACAGGCATCACATCAGGTGAGATCACCTGCCTTGCCCGTGCTACTCCAGCAAGGTGCAAGGTACAGCCTGACACCAACAAGCGAGCGGTAGTTTGCGATGGTGAACAGCCAGTCACAACTCTTCAACCACGAGCAACTCTTCAACCGCGAGCACAGTGAGAAGTGTAATTGTTACATCCTACCTACATACATTGCTAATTTAATAATATAAAGCAAGATATTTTCATTTTAGCTATTAATGAAAATATTCATATAAAATTATATGAAAAGGTAAATATATACACTATAAACATTGGGCGCCATTCAGGAAAAGTTTACAATGTGTGGTTTACATGTTATAAAATATTAATTACAAAGAAGGCCACTAGCATGCCTAGGCATTTCGGGCAGACTAATACTAATTCTTACTCTATATTGACACAGGTTATGGAGCATACTGATATAAAATTTAGGTAACTGCAGTGATTAATTAGATTTAGAATAGTGAGGTACAGTAGTATGTACAAAACAAATAACCCCTGGCTGTCTTCAAGAAGGCACTGGACAGGCACCTAAAGTCAGTACCTGACCAACCGGGCTGTGGTTCGTACGTCAGTTTGCGTGCGGCCAGCAGTAACAGCCTGGTTGATCAGACCCTGCTGCCTGATCACAGACCGAGCTGCGGGGGCATTAACCCCCGAAACCCTCTCCAGGTAAACTCCAGGTTTTGTCTTGGCATGATACAGTTTCTTTTGAAGCTCCTGTATTGGAGTACCTCAGGCAAACTTAGGACCCTTTCAGGGTCCAAGAATTTAAAAAAAAAAAAATCCTATTTTTTCTTATGAAATGGTAGAGAATCTTTTTCTGAAGGTAATAAAACAAAAAGTACGAAATTTGATCGAAAATTGACGAAATTATGCTCTTGCGAATTTTGATGTGTCAACGATATTTACACATCGGTGATTTTGCCGACTTTGACTCCCATTTTCGGCCAATTCCATTGTTCCAGTCGACCAAACTCGTAGCTATTTCTTTAGAACTCCATTTGTTCTATCGATTGAGTACAAGAAGCCACCAATTTAACGATTTCAACTACCCAATAAATTGGTCAGAAATTGGCAATTTGGCCAATTTCATGCAAAATAAAAAAGTTGTAAATTTCAAAATAGGGTCCAGAATAAGCAATGCAGACATTCCTGGCACTAAAATAAGATGTTATCTGTTCATTAGTCACGTCTTTAGGCCCCTCTTATATTACTCTTGCTTTCTATTTTGATTTTTTATTCACATGAAAAATAGAAGATTTACCGTTATGCAGACTATTGCATTATTGTAAAAATGGTATAAATAATATCAGTGCACTTGTGAAAGAATATTAGACTCACCAATTGATGTGTATTGGATGCGTGGCGTGATTTGTTTACTCTTGAACATTTGCAAAAATCGAACATTTCCACTACTTTGAGTTCAATTTCAAGGTCGTTTTCATCATGAAACTAATCAAAATCATCTATATTTCTGTAGTATGTTTTCCATTCTATCAAATGAGACCATAAAAAAAGAGAATACAACCATAATACTATATGAAAATACACCTCAAAGACGGCGTTTTAATCCAAAAACACGGTCAGAGTTTTTTCTCTCTCATTATGCACTGCGTGCTGCAGGATTTTTTTTATACAGCGCACACTGACCACACAGACCCATTCTCTCATATGTGGGCCTACCAGCTTTCTCCCGCTTGATTTGAAGCCGCTAGAATTTGTGAGTATATATACGTCCGAAACAGTGGCTCGTAAGACGAATGTATATGACCGAAACAGTCAAAGGGTTAAAACAATTTACAATATGAAGTATGTATTACAATTTAGTACAATTTTAAACAATGAGATTGAAACACTTATAAGTTTGAAATAATGAGTAAATGGCTGCGCAATCATCAGCAATATACAATAATGAAATTGTAACAATTTTAAGTTCGAAGTGAATTATCAAATAGTTGAGCAGTCTTAAATTATTTAGAAGTTTTTTGAGTAGCTTTTGAGTAACTGGTAGGTATTAACCCTTTGACTGTTTCGGTCGTATATATACGTCTTACGAGCCACTGTTTTGGACGTATATATATACTCACAAATTCTAGCAGCTTCAAATCAAGCGGGAGAAAGCTGGAGAATGGGTCTGTGTGGTCAGTGTGCGCAGTATAAAAAAATCCTGCAGCACGCAGTTCATAATGAGAGAAAAAAAACTCCCGACTGTTTTTTTGGATTAAAATGCCGTCTTTGAGGTGTATTTTCGTATAGTATTTATGGTTGTATTCTCTTTTTTATGGTCTCATTTGATAGAATGGAAAACATACTACAGAAATATAGATGATTTTGATTATAACCTTGAGCTCAAAGTAGGGGAAATGTTCGATTTTTGCAAATGTTCAAGAGTAAACAAATCAAGCCACGCGTCCAATACACATCAATTGGTGAGTCTAATATTCTTTCACAAGGGCACTGATATTATTTATACCATTTTTACAATAATGCAATAGTCTGCATAACGGTAAATCTTCTATTTTTTGTGTGAATAAAAAATCAAAATAGAAAGCAAGAGGCCTAAAGACGTGACTAATGAACAGATAACATCTTATTTTAGTGCCAGGAATATCTGCATTGTTCATTCTGGACCCTATTTTGAAATTGATAACTTTTTTATTTTGCATTAAATTGGCCAAATTGCCAATTTCTGACCACTTTATTGGGTAGTTGAAATCGGCAAATTGGTGGTTTCTTGTACTCAATCGATAGAACAAATGGAGTTCTAAAGAAATAGCTATGAGTTTGGTCGACTGGAACAATGGAACTGCTGAAAATAAGGCTCAAAGTCGGCGAAATTGCCGATGCATATATATCGCTGAGATCACTAACTTCGTGAGAGCGTAATTCCGTAAATTTTCCATCAAATTTCATACTTTTGGTGTCATTACCATCGGGAAAAGATTCTCTATCATTTCATAAGAATTTTTTTTTTTTTTTTTTTTTAAATTTTGCGACAACAGGAGAGCACTCAGGATTGAGGGTTGAGACAGTCAAAGGGTTAACTTGTTCTAAATTGTAATACTGTACTTTTTATAAACTATATAAAAACTGAACTGTAATTATTCTCTACTGAACTTCTCTACTAGACTTACTACAATCATACAGCATTACCTAATAGAATACTCAAGTATCTTGTATTCATTGTAACTCATCTAATGACCATATGAACTGTTATTACCTTGTTAATCTTAAGTTAATTTTAAGTTTGCCCAAAATGCTCTGCATACAAAGGGGCTTTTGGCATGTACACCCAACTATTATATTCCTTTGTACAACCATGCATCATGTCAAAATAAAAATTATTATTATTATTAATTATTATTATTATTAATTATTATTATTATTAATTATTATTATTATTAATTATTATTATTATTATAGATATTCTTGTATGTGACCAGACATACAGTCATAGAAATCTTCATGCAGTAGCAGCTGAACGAGGCTGTCAAAATTATTGCAATTTGAGGCTCGGCACCACCTCTCAAACACAGTCTTTTTCTCATGAGCGAATTCGACACAGGTTTGACCTTGTCTTCGCTGCAACGTACAAAATGCACGTTGATAACTTACAGGTAGCAAGATGTATGTCCCTAGAATGGTTTCCTTGACAGTATCATAATTTATATACTTACCAAAGGGCAAAGCAGCAGTACAATTTTGAGCTCTACCTGTCAAAGTACTTATGTGGCTAGTTCATTGCACATGCCTGGTTCTCAGAGACATCAAAGTAAGTGTCTAAGTCACTTTCAAAGAACTTAGGACTAATTTTATATTCAGTAGCTCCTTTATTTTTAGCTTTAAAATAATTATCTTTGTCCATATATTCATATTTGTTAATGGTTAACAGTAAATATTTTTTGTTTTTTTGATAATTGCAAAAGCTTATTTCTCTACGTGCCCCCTATGAATGCAAATATTGATCCTGATATCAACCTCTTATTGAACTGCACAAATAATCCTAACAGTAATTGCCATTACTACACTGCTAGTCAGGCTAAAACTCTACTCAGTGTCAGCAAGAACATTACAGTCTTCAACTACAGTGGTACCCCGAGTTTCGGCCATAATTCGTTCCAGAAGGCTGTTCGAGTGCTGTTACCGAACGAATTTGTTTCCATAAGGAATGATGTAAATTAGATTAGTCTATTTCAGACCCCCAAAAATACACTTACTAAACCACTTACAATAATACACTTACATAATTGTTTGAGTTGGGAGCTGTACAAAACTCGGGGTACCACTGTATAATGTTAGATCATTGAGTAAAACACTATGATGACCTCCTTGCATTACTGAAGTCTCTAAATGCTACTATAACTTTCATTATTCTTACTGAAACCTGGATTAAGCAAGATTTGACAGACATATTTACCATACCTGCTTACACAGCCATACATAACTTCAGGCCTGACCAACTAGGAGGAGGCACTGCCATCTATTACTCCGATGAACTGGAATGTATGAAATCTACTTGCACAAGGGATGACAATGGCTAATATATAATAGCTAAGTTCACATAAAAAAACTTAAGAAACCTATAACAGTTGTAGCAGTCTACAGATTACCACACACAAATACTTAAACTTTTAGAGGTAACCTTAGAAACATTATAACTGAGTCAGAGTTGAATAAACACCACCTGGTACTTACAGGAGACTTCATCATAAACCTCATCCAAACAACTGACCCTCCAGTAGCTGATTTCACAAACACTATGAACAACTGCTTGTTGTTACCCTCTATTACTAATCCAACAAGAATCTCTTGAGACAAGTGCCTCATTACTTGACCATATCTGAACCAACACAATATCCCCACTACAAGCAGGTATAATCACAGACAACACTACAGACCACTACCCTACCTATCTCATAACCAACTTATGTAAATTGCTTCAAGACTTGAGAAAGATCTCATTTCGCCTTCATGACGAGACATCGGTAAATAATTTAATATTAGCACTAGGTGACATTGATTGACAGTGAGAGCTACCACTGAGGGTAAATTTCTAGGTCTTCTCCTTGACTGTAATCTTAAATTTCATTCCCACATCCAACACTTATCTAAGAAAATTTCCAAATCAGTTGGCATCCTTTCCAAGATACGATACTATGTACCACAAACAACACTCCTTACCCTATACCACTCTTTAATACATCCTTACCTCACGTATAGTATTTGTGCCTGGGGATCAACCACGGCCAACTACCTTAAACCTTAAATAACACCTACAAAAAGCTGCTGTGCAGTTGATTACCAGCTCTTGTGCTAGACAGCACACCCCACCACTTTTCAAAAGCCTGAACTTGCTAAATATATAAGACATCCACTCATATTATTGTGCCTACTACATATACAGAACATTAAACTCCAATATAAACCCTCCACTTAAACTTCACCTTGACAGTTACAACAGAATACACACCCCACAAGAGTGGGCACCTGTGACGAGTGGGGTTCCACAAGGGTCAGTCCTGGGACCGGTACTGTTTTTGGTATATGTGAATGACATAACGGAAGGGATAGACTCAGAAGTGTCCCTGTTTGCAGATGATGTGAAGTTAATGAGAAGAATTAAATCAGTCGAGGATCAGGCAGGACTACAAAGAGACCTGGACAGGCTACAAGCCTGGTCCAGTAACTGGCTCCTTGAATTTAACCCTGCCAAATGTAAAGTCATGAAGATCGGGGAAGGGCAAAGAAGACCGCAGACAGAGTATAGTCTAGGTAGCCAAAGACTGCAAACCTCACTCAAGGAAAAAGATCTTGGGGTGAGTATAATACCGAGCACATCTCCTGAGGCACACATTAATAAGATAATTGCTGCAGCATACAGGCGGCTGGCAAACCTAAGAATAGAGTTCCAATACCTCACTAAGGAATCGTTCAAGACTCTGTACACCATATACGTCAGGCCCATACTGGAGTATGCAGCACCAGTTTGGAACCCACACCTGGTCAAGCACGTCAAGAAACTAGAGAAAGTGCAAAGGTTTGCAGCAAGACTAGTCCCAGAGCTAAGGGGATTGTCCTACGAAGAAAGGTTAAGGGAAATCGGCGTGACGACACTAGAGGACAGGAGGGTTAGGGGAGACATGATAACGACATATAAAATACTGCGAGGAATAGATAAGGTGGACAGAGACAAGATGTTCTAGAGAGGGGGGACAGAAACAAGGGGTCACAATTGGAAGTTGAAGACTCCTATGAGTCAAAGAGATGTTAGGAAGTATTTCTTCAGTCAAAGAGTTGTCAGGAAGTGGAATAGCCTAGAAAGTGACGTAGTGGAGGCAGGAACCATACATAGTTTTAAGATGAGGTTTGATAAAGCTCATGGAGCAGGGAGAGAGAGGACCTAGTAGCAATCAGTGAAGAAGCGGGGCCAGGAGCTATGACTCGACCCCTGCAACCACAAATAGGTGAGGAAATAGGTGAGCACAAGGCACTCTTCAACATCCCTCGTGTCAGTCTCACACTATGCAAAAACACTATGCACATAAAGGGCCCGAAGATCTGGAACTCGCTACCAGAACTGGTAAAGGATCCCCTGACTACTTATAAATTTAGGACTTGGCTTAAAAATCATCTCCTCTCTCAATACAGTGGACCCCCGACTAACGAAAGGCCCATATAACGAAAAAATTGTGTAACGAAAGCTTTTTTCGCTTTCGTGTAGCAAAAATGGACTCGTGTAGCGAAACGTATCAGACCCTTCCGCCTGCCCCGCGCCTGCCCTGCACCTGCGCAGGATGCCAGTCAAGCATTGTTTACCATTGAGAGAACATTACCCAGTGCGCTCTTTCAAACATTCACAATAAATTTGTTATGTTTATTGCTGGTTTAGTGATTGTCACTGTGAAATAAGTCACCATGGGTCCAAAGAAGCTTCCTAGTGGCACCCCTGTGGTAGCATTCATGCAGGGAGTGTAGCATTCATGCAGGGAGTGTAGCATTCATGCAGGGAGTGTAGCATGCATGCAGGGAGTGTAGCATGCATGCAGGGAGTGTAGCATTCATGCAGGGAGTGTAGCATTCATGCAGGGAGTGTAGCATTCATGCAGGGAGTGTAGCATTCATGCAGGGAGTGTAGCATTCATGCAGGGAGTGTAGCAGGCATGCTGGGAGTGTAGCAGGCATGCAGGGAGTGTAGCAGGCATGCAGGGAGTGTAGCAGGCATGCAGGGAGTGTAGCAGGCATGCAGGGAGTGTAGCAGGCATGCAGGGAGTGTAGCAGGAAGGCAGGGAGTGTAGCAGGAAGGCAGGGAGTGGGGATTGTCCTTCGTAGAGGCTGAAGAATTCCTCCCCCAACAAGTATTTAATTGTGATGAAACAGGCCTGTTTTGGAAGAAAATGCCCAACAGGACCTTCATTACTTATTACCTCATTATCCAATCTTCCAGATGCCTGCAACACACTTCAATAAAGGTAAGTAAATGTTATTTATTAATCTGTTTTTTATTATTTAGTATGTGAATATTTTTGGGTGGAACGGATTAATTGTATTTACATTATTTCTTATGGGAAATAAGGTTTCGAATGACGAAAGTTTCGTGTTGAGAAATAGCTCCTGGAATGGATTAATTTCGTTAGTTGAGGGACCACTGTACTAACCAAATCAACCAAAACAACTTCTAATCAGTTATTATTTTATGTGACCTCTAGTCTTTTAAACATCTGCCAATCCATGATATATTACTGCTAGAATCATTAATTGTAATATTGTTTTTATTATGTACAACTTCAAGATTATTATTCTTATAAACCTCCACCTTGACTACCTCACATTAGTATTAAGATTAAATAAGATGTTAATAAAGTTTACCACTATTATCTTGTCTAGTTTTAAGTAGTTACTATGTATAGTGGACCCCCGGTTTTCGTGATGCTCCAAACTCGAACAATTATGTAAGTGTATTTTTGTAAGTGCTTTTGTAAGTGTATTTTTGGGGTCTAAAAGGACTAATCTAATTTACATTATTCCTTATGGGAATAAATTTGTTTGGTAACGGCACTTGAACAGCATTCTGGAATGAATTAATTATAAAAACTGGGGGTCCACTGTATTAGGATTAGTCTGCCCAAAATGCCCCGGCATGATAATGGCTTTCTTTGTACTTAGCAAACCAAAATTGTAATTACACATTGTAACCTTTACAAAGAAATAAATCTTTATCTTTATCGAGGCGGCCTTCTGCAAGTTAAACTTGTCCTCTGTTGTACTAAAAGACTTATCAGATCTAGTAATCTGTTGTCTTTCATAACGAACAGTCTCTCTATGGAATTCTTCTTTGTTTAACCCTTTGACTGTTTCGGACGTATATTTACGTCTTACGAGCCAATGTTTCGGACGTATTTATACGCCTAAATTCTAGCGGCTTCAAATGAAGCGGGAGAAAGCTGATAGGCCTACATGTGAGAGAATGGGTCTGCGTGGTGGGTGTGCGCAGTATGAAAAAAATCGGGGACCCAGTGGTGCATTGTGGGAGCGCCATGTTTGTAGTCCTTGTTCACCATGCCTGGCGGTAAGAAGTACCTCACTCCCCGGCGATTGGAGGCCTTCTCTTCCCAAGTGATAGTTCTAACAGCGATGGAAGTGCCAGTGAAAGTGAATTCCATGGTTTTCAAGAGGGTGTGACCGAAAGCAGTGCCCAGGATAACATAATTAGTGATGAAAACCCAGATGACCCACAGCCTTCCACCTCTGGTGCTGGGCGTCTCATTCACGTTCACCTGTACGAGAACGAAAGAGGAAACTATTTCCCGTGTAGAAGACTCTGATGTGAGCAGTGTAAGTGATGATGACAGTGATTTCAAAGCTATTGAAAGCAGTTCTAGTGGCGACAGTGAGGGAGATTATTCTCCAGTGAAGCGGCAGTATGTACGACGCAGCATGCGTTCTGGTAGTGTGCCATATGCTATTCCAAGGAAAAGGAGTAAATCTCGGAGTACATCTCTTGGCCCTACACCACGAATTGATAGTGAAGATGACGATATTGTTACAATGGGGATGCGTAAGTGCGTGGGGCAGGTGGTGGTAGTGGTGGTGTTGGCAGTGGCATGAGTCATGTGCCACCACGAGCGGGCCACGCTGCTACCCACGCTGCTAACTCAGCACAACCACCATCAACCACCCCCACACTTCCACAACCTGCACAACCACAACCTGCACAGCCACAACCTGCACAACCACAACCTGCACAACCACAACCTGCACAGCCACAACCTGCACAACCACAACCTGCACAACCACAACCACCTGTCAATATCCAGTACGCACCAGCAGACCGCATCTGGGATTGGCAGCAAGGTGACAATTTTGTTCCCAGTCCCCATGACTTTGATGAAGCACAAAGTGGAATACGGCCATCGTGTACACTTGGGAACAATGCTACTGAACTGGAATGCTTTCAGTTATTCTTCGATGAACCCCTGATGGACATTATTGTCAGGAAAGCAACACATACTATGAGTACACCATGGCAAACACATTTCTTTCACCAAATTCACGGCTACACCAGTGGAAGGACACAACTGTGGCAGAGATGTACTTGTTCTTTGCCACAATAATGCTTATGCCACATGTTTATAAGCACACTGTCACCACATACTGGTCGACAGAACGCCTGATTTCAACCCCAGGTTTTAGTGATATTATACCAGTGAATCGTTTTTTGATACTGTTGCGTATGCTTCACTTTTCTGATAAAACAAGGCCTGACAGAAACGACAGGTTATATAAGATAAGGAATGTGTTCATGTACCTGAAACAAAAGTGTTGTATGTATTTTTATCCCTTCAGGAAGCTTGTTATTGATGAGTCTTTGATTTTGTTCAAAGGCAGACTGTCGTTCAAGCAGTATATACCAAGCAAGAGGAAACGCTTTGGTATAAAGTTATTTGTACTGTGTGATTGCAAAAGTGGTCTGGTTCTGGATCTAATTGTGTACACTGGCAGTAATACATTGAGAGATACCATAAAGTTATTGGGTATCTCTGGTGATGTGGTTAGAACAATGATGGAACCATATCTTGGTAAGGGCATATATTATATACTGATAACTGGTACACGAGCCCTTTACTCAGTGATTTCTTGAGTGAACATGACAGACTTGTGTGGCACAGTGCGTGCAAATCGTAAACATATGCCTAGGTTTGACGCTGGCACTCGTAGAGGTGAAGTGCAGGTGTTTGCTGCCAATGATATCATGGCATTTCGGTGGCAAGACAAACGTGATGTCACATTGTTGACATCAGTTCACAGACATGAAATGGTAGACAGTGGAAGACAGAATAGAGAGACCAATGAACCCATTCTAAAACCTGCAGCTGTGATGGACTACAACCTCAATATGCGCTTAGTGGACAAATGTGACATGCAGATTGGGTTTGCTGATTGTGTACGCAAAAGTTATAAGTGGTACATAAAACTCTTTTTCCATCTTCTTGACATTTCCATGCTGAATGCTTATAACATGTACAAGTTGAAGACCAACAACAAACCCAAATATGGTGAATTTTGTTTGTCAGTCATCAGACAAATAATATTCAAGTACCAAGGAGCAACACCTGCAATAGACCAGCGCCCACGAAATTATCAACACATGCCCTCTCGTATGAGGCCTGGTGATCACTACCCTATACAAGTGCCTGCTACTACTCTCAAGAAAAATGCTCAGAAGAGGTGTTTTGTCTGTAAACATTCCACAAAACGCCCACAAACACGCAGAGACACTCGTTTATGTGTGAGGAGTGTAAAGTACCACTGTGCTTATACCCATGTTTCAAAGAGTTCCACAAGCTGCAGGAGTTCTAGGAAAGTGTTCAGTGAGTGTACATATGTATATATATTATAGAACAATAGTAATGAACATTTTTGTCGTTGTTTGTTTGTGTAAACAAGTTTTGTAAACAATATAAACATACCATTGTTTGTGAAGTTATTGTGGTGAAACAACGAGTGTATATATATACATTGCACCTTACTGTGGTCTCACAGGCTACATAAGTTACATAAAAAAAGAAAATAGTGAAAAAAAACAAGAAATCTACGAATGGAAGTAAACAGAAGTTTACCGAGTCAGCGGAATTCGTCGATGTTGCCATACGCAGCTCAAATTGTGCCAACTTTACCTCCATATCTCGGTAAGTACTGATGGCAAAAAATTTTTTAGGCTTAAAACAATCAGCAAAATAATCCTAACATTTTGGTAAGAAAAAATAATTTTTTTTTTTTTCGAATATTTCCCGACATAGAATGACAGTTTCAGAAAGGGGTCTCCGACAGTCAAAGGGTTAATTGTGTCTGTGCCTCTATTTGTGCAGTCTGCAACTTAATTAGGCATTCCATCCTCTCAAACTGATCCTGAGAGATAGACCAATGGGCAACGGAGGAATAGGGAAAGTAACGAATGAGTCTGGATGTTCCTTAGGTCGGGTGCCTTGTCCAGCCATTCCTAGAGATTTTAGATCTGGTCTAGGATAACTATATACAGGTGTAGTATAAGTGGTACTAGTAGGAAGCTGAGTCCTAATGACTGACTGCTACACTCTGTACTAATGTCTCAGTCAGGCAGGAGCTGAAACTGAGCTACAGTAGGCTCAGACACTTCTGCCTTAGTTGCTCTCTAAGTCATCAATCAGCGACATATTTTCTAATTGTGATACAAGGCTCTCCAAATCTGAATCTGATGAATCAGAAATCTCTGGTTGAGCAGGAAGGAGTATACGTATTTCTAATTACAGTGGTCCCTCGACTATCGGTCATAATCCGTTCCAGGAGCTAGACCTTAACTCGAATTACTATAAACTCGATACCTTATTTCCCATAAGAAATAATGTAAATACAATTAATCCGTTTCACAAAAATCTTCACAAAAAAATTAATTTTGTGAAGATTAACTATATACTTTTACATAAACAAATTAATTATAATGACATATATAAAGTAATAAATTTATAATTAAACATTTAAAATAACATATACTTACCTTTATTAAAGAGAGTTACTGGCATCTGAAAGATAGGAGGAGGACAGGGGCAGGGCTTAATGTTTGGAAGGGGAATCCTCACTCCCTGCATGACTGCTACACTCCCTGTATGCCTGCTACACTCCTTGCATGCCTGCTACACCCCTTGCATGCCTGCTACACTCCTTGCCTGCCTGCTACACTTCTGGCATTCCTACTACACTCCTTGCCTGCCTGTTACACTCCTGGCATGCCTAATACACTTCTTTCATGCCTGCTACACTCCCTGCATGCCTGCTACACTCCCTGCATGCCTGATACACTCCCTGCATGCCTGCTACACTCCCTGCATCCCTGCTACACTCCCTGCATTCCTGCTACACTCCCTGCATTCCTGCTACACTCCCTGCATTCCTGCTACACTCCTTGCATGTCTGCTACACTCCCTGCATGCCTGCTACACTCCCTGCATGCCTGCTACACTAATTACATGTCTGCTACACTCCCTGCATCCCTGCTACACTCCCTGCATGCCTGCTACACTCCTTGCATGTCTGCTACACTCCTTGCATGTCTGCTACACTCCCTGCTACACTCCCTGCATTCCTGCTATACTCCTTGAATGCCTGCTACACTCCCTGCATGCCTGCTACACTCCCTGCATGCCTGCTACACTAATTGCATGTCTGCTACACTCCTTGCATGCCTGCTACACTCCCTGCATGCCTA
Organism: Cherax destructor; assembly: GCA_009830355.1. Lineage (NCBI taxonomy): Eukaryota > Metazoa > Arthropoda > Malacostraca > Decapoda > Parastacidae > Cherax > Cherax destructor. The sequence continues at coordinate 8,916 of WNWK01020667.1, read as the reverse complement.
CATGCTACACTCCCTGCATGCCTGCTACACTCCTTGCATGCCTGCTACACTCCCTGCATGCCTACATGCTACACTCCCTGCATGCCTGCTACACTCCTTGCATGTCTGCTACACTCCCTGCATCCCTGCTACACTCCCTGCATTCCTGCTACACTCCTGCATGAATGCTACACTCCCTGCATGAATGCTACACTCCTTGCATGAATGCTACACTCCCTGCATGCCTGCTATACTACCTGAATGCCTGCTACACTCCCTGCATGAATGCTACACTCCCTGCATGAATGCTACACTCCCTGTATGCCTGCTACACTCCCTGTATGCCTGCTACACTCCCTGTATGCCTGCTACACTCCCTGCATGAATGCTACACTCCCTGCATGAATGCTACACTCCCTGCATGCCTGCTATACTACCTGAATGCCTGATACACTCCCTGCATGAATGCTACACTCCCTGCATGAATGCTATACTACGTGTATGCCTGCTACACTCCCTGCATGAATGCTACACTCCCTGCATGAATGCTACACTCCCTGCATGAATGCTACACTACCTGAATGCCTGCTACACTCCCAGCATGAATGCTACACTCCCTGCATGACTGCTACACTCCCTGCATGCCTGCTACCACTGGGGTGCCACTAGTAAGCTTCTTTGAACCCATGGTGACTTATTTCACAGTGATAATCACTAAACCAGCAATAAACAGAATAAATTTATTGTGAAATGTTTGAAAGAGGGCGCTGGGTAATGTTCTCTCAATGGTAAACAATGCTAGACTGGCGTCCTGCGCGTGCAGGCGGACAGGTCTGGTACGGACCGATACACGAGGGAATGACCGATACACGAGGGAAACATTGACCGAAAAAAGCGCTCGAAACTAGAAATCACCGATATTTGGAATCACTGAAACACGAGGGACCACTGTATATACATTGCACCTTACTCTGGTCTCACAGGCCACATAAGTTACGTAAAAAAATAAAATACAGTCATCCCTTGGTTTTCAATTTTAATCCGTTCCAGATGGATCCGCTAAAACCAAAATCGGTGAAAACCAAAACTATTTTCCCCATAAGAAATAATGGAAATTCAATTAATCCGTTCCAGAAACCCAGAAGTTTGGAAAAAAATAAAATTTGGGGCATTAAAGATAGATTTACATGCACAAATGAATGAACTCTATGTGGCACTTACCTTTATTGAAGACTGATGTTGCTGGATGGAAGAGAGGGAGGAGGGGAGAGGGAAGAGACCCTATTTTTTGGAAGGGGAATCCCCTTCCGTAAGGAATTTAGGTACCAAGTCCTTATCCGGGGTCACTTCCCTGCATGCCTGCTACACTCCCTCCCTGCCTTCTACACTCCCTGCATACCTGCTACATTCCCTGCATACCTGCTACACTCCCTGCATACCTGCTACACTCCCTGCATACCTGCTACACTCCCTGCATACCTGCTACACTCCCTGCATACCTGCTACACTCCCTGCATACATGCTACACTCCCTGCATACATGCTACACTCCCTGCATACCTGCTACACTCCCTGCATACATGCTACACTCCCTCCATACCCGCTACACTCCCTCCATACCTGCTACACTCCCTGCATACATGCTACACTTCATCGTGTTTCTCACTTTCTTTACCAAAGGACTGGCACTAGGAGCTTTCTTTGGGCCCATGTAGCTTATTTAGTAGTCACACACAATAATCAAGGGCCAAAAACAATGAATTGTTAATAAATGTTTTGTATGAACTCCTGGGATGATGTTCATTCAAGCATAAACAATGCTACACTGCGTGACAATGTGCGTGGGTGGCGGTCTAGCGGGCTTTGTATGTGCGGGGCACTGGTGGACAGGTTCCGTACCATCAGTGAAAACTGAGACAATTGGTGAAAACTGAGAGAATTTTTCCACGAAAAAAGTGATTGAAAACCAAAATCGGTGAAAACTGAGACAATTGAAAACCAAGGGATGACTGTAGTGAAAAAAACAAGAAATCTACGAATGGAAGCAAACAAAAGTTTACTGAGTGAGCAGCATTCGCCGCTGTTGCCATACGCAGCTCATTTTCTGCCAACATTACGCCTCCATATCTCAGTAAGTACTGATCACAAAAAAAAAATTTTAGGATAAAAACAATCAGAAAAATAATCTTAACATTTTGATAAGAATTTTTTTTTTTCGAATATTTTGCGACAACAGGAGAGCACAAATTGATTAGGGGTTGCAACAGTCAAAGGGTTAAATATTATTTTTTCTTAATTATAATTATTTTTATTATTATATTACTTATTATAGATATTGCCAATTATTTGCATATTATATTATTATTATTAAAAATATTATTATTATATTAACAAATTTATTATTAAAATATTATTTCCTATTATAAATAAAAAATTAGATTTTTCTTTTATAATACTGTGGTCCCTCAGTTTTCGTGCATTTCCAAACTCGAACATTTATGTAAGTGTATTTTCGTAAGTGCTATTGGTAGTGTATTTTTGGGGGTCTGAAATAGACTAACCTACGTGACATTATTTCTTAAGGAAGTAAATTCGTTCAGTAATGGCACTTGAGCAGCATTCTGGAACGAATTTTCGGCGAAAACCGAGGGACCACTGTATTAACATTATTATTAAACTTTTACAGCTACGTCACCATTACTGTGAATTATCTTTATTGCAAATTATTAAGTGATACCAGGTCATATTTAACCCTTTCAGGGTCCAAACCGTAGTTCTACGTCATGAGCTCAGCTCACTCAGATAAGCTTTGACAGGTAAATTTGGGCCTGGATATGAGAGAATACATCTATGTGGTAAGTGTGCACCACATAAAACAAATCCTGCAGCACACAGTGCATAATGAGAAAAAAAACTGAAACCGTAATTTTCGATTAAAACAGCGACTTTGCAGTGTTTTTTCATATAATTTTTATAGTTGAATTTGCGATTTCTTGGTCTCATTTGATTGAATGGAAGATATACTACAGATATAGAGATGATTTTGATTGGTTTTAGTACTGGAAATGGCTTGAAACTGAGCTCAAAATAGCGGAAATGTTAAATTTTTGCTGATGTTCAAGAGTAAACAAACGACCTCACACATCTAATACGCGCCAGCTGGTGGATCTAATATACGTTCACAAATGTGGTGATATTATTTGTACAATTATTATAATATTGCATAACAGTAAATCTTCCATTTTTTGGTTTGAATAAAAATTCATTATGTGAATAAAAAATCAAAATGGAATTCATTTGTAAAGACTGAAAACGTAACTAATGAACAGAGGAAATGTTAGTTTAGTGCCAGGAATGCCTGCATTTTTTATTCTGCACCCTATTTTGAAATTGGAATATTTTGAACTTTGAGTAAAATTGGCTAAATTACCAATTTCCAATCACTTTATTTTATAGTTGAAACAGTTGACTGGGCGATTTCTTGTGCTCAATCGATAGAATAGAAGTAATACTAGTGAAATAGCTAAGAATTTGGTCGACTGAAATAATGTAATTGGCCTAAAATGGGAGTCAAAGTCGGCAAAATTGCCGATGCATAAATATCACTGACACATCAAAATTCGCGAAGTAACGAAGTATCATCATGTAAGGGTCTTGGGCGTTTAGATGTGGGACCAGAATTGGTCTGTCGTGGGATGGGTGAGCAACCCAAAAATTGCCGCACGGTAGAGGGGGAAGCCGGAAGCAAGGTCAGAGAAGAGCAAAGATCAGACGTATCAAAAGGGCCGGTCGGAACCCCGGTACCTGAAGTAGGTGATGAACTGGCACCAGCAAGAGGTACAGGGGTATTAGAAGTGTCTAAAGAGTGGTCCGATAACGAGGCCGGGTCAGAACAGGGTGCGGTAACAGGAAGGGGCCCGGGGGTAGTAGGTTCACGGATTGGGTCATCCATGGTTAGGTTACTTCCTTCTTTTTTTTTTTTTTTTAAACAAAATAAAAATAAAAATAAAAAAATAAAAAAAGAGGGGAACGTGGAGGAATAGCTCCTAGGAGGAATGAAAGGGGCATAAATCCCCTGCCGCACCCAAGAGGCCCTCAGCACCGCAAGTAGTGCAGATGTGGCATGGAACCCATGCCATACCTTACCTTTCATCCCAGTAAACCAGCAATCCGGGATAGCATCCTCACATCCACCGAGCCACCTCGGCGGACAAAAGAGAGGGCGGCCGGACACCCGCCACAAAGCATACCTCCTTCGGCCATCACTCCCGGAATCCGAAAGGTGGCACCCAGAGATACACCCGTCGCCTGAAAGACACCCAAAGCCACCCCCCGGGAGACCGGAGAGGGATCGGGACATACCCAGGCGATCCAGATTCCACGGCAAACTGCACCACCACCAAGAAACTCAACGGAATGGGATGGACCACGGTACCCTTTCCCCTACCTAGGAACCAGAATGCCTGTGGAGAGTATACCACAGGTTAAAAATGGGAAGGGAATAAGGGAGAGATGAGGAGGAGGAGGAGAAAAAGGAAAAAGGGAGGATGGGATAGGGGAGGGGGGATTGGGGGGTAATTAGTTTCGGTCTGAGGATGAAGACCAAAAGGTCTAATTCCTCAGACCAAGAGCCTCTTCACCACGCCAAGGAGCCCCCCTTGAAGAGGGGCTTGGGTCCCAGACTTGCTCCCTGTCTGGGCTGGTGCCGCATGCTGAATGCTCGTGGCACCACCACCACCTACTGACAAATGTGGTCTATCCATCCCAATTGTAGCCACATCATCATCACTTTCACTGTCTATTCCAGATGTAGGGCCACAGAATGTACTCAGTACCCTTGACTCACGAAGTTGTAATGACATGATTGCAAACAAACCAATCAGTCAGAGAGTCATAAAACTCCAGACCGACGCGCTTGCCACAGTGGCTAGCGCGTCGGTCTGGAGTTTTATGACTGATCGCTGGTTCTAACCACGCCCATGGTATGGTTTGGTTTGACCCCAATGGAAATAAGTCACTCTGTCTGACTTTTTTGGGTTATCCAAGGATCTTTACACATATGCTGCTATGTATGGTAATCTATGTAATGGTATTTGTGTATGCCTGAATGAACTTACTAACTTACCCGAGTGCATGTGGCGTCTTAAGTTTATTCAGGTATACACAAATACAGTTACATATGTGTGGAGAACCTAGGATAACCCCAAAAATCAGTGACTTATTTCCATTGGGGTCCCTGCACCATATGGTACAATGTACCATAAGGTATACAAAGTACCATAAGGTATACAAAGTACCAAATGGTACATTGTATCATGTGGTACCATTGCACCATATGGTACCATTGTATGATTTGGTACCATTGTATGATATGGTACCACTGTACCATATCATACAGAATTCCTCTTCAGATCCACTTCCATCAGTGTTCGAACTATCACTTGGGAAGAGGAGAGTCCCAATTCACCAGGGAGTGAGAGCTTCCTTGAAGCAAGGCATGATGAACAAAGCGTACTAAGATAGCGTTCCCACAATTCAATGTGGGTACTCCGATTTTTTGTTTACTGTGCACACTGACGACACTGACCCATTCTCTTAGATGTAGGCCTACCAGCCTTTTCATGCTAAATTTGAAGCTGATAGAATTATGGTGCAGTTCTACAGTTTGGACCATGGCTTCACGGACGGACCCTCAAAGGGTTAACTGAGCAAGAAATCGCCCAATCAACTATTTCAACTACCCAATAAAGAAATAAGAAATTGGTAAGTTGGCCAATTTCACAAATTTAAAAATATGTTTTAGAATAAACAATGCAGGCATTCCTGGTGCTAAAATAACATTTTCTCTCTTTATTAGTTATGTTTCCATGCTTTACACATGAATAATTTGTATGAATAATTTTTATTCACACAAAAAATAGAAGATTTATGCAATATTGTAATAATTTTATAAATAATATCAGCACATTTGTGAATGCATATTAGAGCCACCAGTTGCATGTGTAATGCATGAGTGACGTGATCTGTTAACTCTTGAATATTGGCAAAAATCAAACATTTCCGCAACTTTGAGCTCATTACAATGGACCCTCCGTTTTCATGTTTAATCCATTCCAGAGAGATCGGCAAAAAGTGAAACCATTTTTCCCATAAGAAATAATGTAAATCCAATTAATCAGTTCCAGACACCAAGAAGTATTAACATTCTTTTTTGGGGGGGTCCTTAAAGATAGATTTACATGCACAAAAGAATGAACATTCAACATTACATTTATGTTAATTGAAGACTGATGTTGCTGGATGGAAGACAGGGAGGAGGGGAGGGAAGAGAGGCTATTCTTTGGAAGGGGAATCCCCCTCCATAAGGACTCTAGGTACCAAGTCCTCATCTGGGGTCACTTCCCTTCTTTGTCTTTTACTGCCACTAGGACCAGCCTGAGAGTCACTGCACACCTGTGGCACTAAATATCTGTCCAGAGAGCTCTGTTTCTGGTGTCTCTTTAAAATGTCCCTAAAATGGGACAAGAGATTGTCATTGTACATGTTGCCAAGATGGCTTGCAACATCTTTGTCAGGGTGATGTTCCTCCACAAATGAATGCATCATAGTCCACATTGCACAAATCTCCTTAATCTTTGAAGAAGGCACCTTCTTCCATCTCTCTTCCTCCTCCAGTGAAGCAATTTCCTGAGCTGTGGTTTGATGGTGTTCCAGCTCAAGCTCTTGCAGCTCTTCAGTGGTTAACTCTTCATTGTTGTACTCCACCAACTCTTCCACATCCTCGTCACTCACATCCAACCCCATGCAATTCCCCAATGCCACAATATTTTCCACAACTGGCATAGGCTCCTCAGGGTCAGCCTCAAACCCTTTAAAATCCCTCTCTTGGACACAATCTGGCCACAACTTTCTCCAAGCAGAGTTCATCGTCCTGGAAGTCACTCCCTGCCAAGCCTTATCTATAAGGCTTATGCTATTGAAGATATTGAAGTGATCCCTCCAGAACTCTCTTAGGGTCAATTCAGTGTCCGAGATCACTTCAAAGCACCTTTGAAACATTGCTTTGGTGTCGAGTTTTTTTGAAGTTTGCCATGATCTGCTGGTCCATGGGCTGGAAGAGAGGAGTGGTGTTAGGAGGCAAGAACTTCACTGTTACAAAACTGAATTCCTTAGACAATTGGTATTCCAAGTCTGGAGGATGAGCAGGAGCATTGTGCATTAACAGGAGGCACTTGAGTGGCAATTTCTTTTCCAAGAGGTATTTCTTCACACTCGGGCCAAACACTTTATTAAATCAGCCAAGGAAAATTTCCCTCGTGACCCATGCCTTACTGTTAGCCTTCCACATAACACACAATTTACCCTTGACGACACTGTTTTTCTTGAACACTCTAGGATTTTTGGAGTGATACACAACTAAAGGCTTCAATTTTAAATCCCCACTAGCATTACTTCAGAACAAAAGAGTTAGCCTCTTTCATAAGCTTGTGTCCTGGCAGTGCCTTTTCCTCCTGAGTGATGTAGGTCTTCTTTGGCATTTTCTTCCAAAACAGGCCTGTTTCGTCACAAACACTTGTTGGGGTTCAAATTTTTCAGCCTCTACATATTCTTTGAATTCACGCACAAATTTTTCAGCCGCATGTTTGTCTGAACTGGCACCCTCACCATGCCTTACAACACTGTGTATGCCACTTCGCTTCTTGAATTTTTCAAACCAGCCTTTGCTGGCCTTAAATTCACCAAGATCAGCACTGGTTCCAGGCATTTGCTTTATGAGATAGTCATGCAACTGCCTTGCTTTTTTACAAATGATGGATTGCACAACACTATCACCCACTAGCTATTTTTGGTTTATCCACACCAACAACAATTTCTCCATATTTTCAATTGATTATGGTCTCTGTTTTGTTATCGTATTCACCCCTTTCGCCACAATGGAACTGATGGTTGATGGGGCCTTATTGTATATCCTGCCGAGCTCGGCAATACGTACGCCACTATCATAATTTTCTATAATTTCTTTCTTCACTTCTATGGTGTTCCTCACTTTCTTTACCAAAGGACTGGCACTAAGAGCTTTCTTTGGGCCCATGGTAGCTTATTTAGTAGTCACACACAATAATCAAGGGCCAAAAACAATGGATTGTTAAAAAATGTTTTGTATGAACTCGCAGGATAATGTTCACTCAACCAGAAACAATGCTACACTGCCTGAGAATGTGCATGGGAGGCGGGCTTGCGGGCTTTGTATGCGCACTGGGTACTGGACAGGTTCCATATCATCGATGAAAACGGAGCCAATCAGCGAAAAAAGAGCCAATATTTCGATGAAAAAAGTCCGAGAAAACTGAAATCGGCGAACAGAAAAAACAAACAGAAAACGACGTTTGTTTTTGATAGCCACACGGCGCAACCATAGTTAGATACGAAGGACTAATGGATGAGGGGAATCAAATTGTTTAATGGCTTGTAAAGCACTGAGGAAATCTGAAATGATCACAAACGTCGAAGTGCTACGAGAATAGCATACAATTCGGCAGTAAAAATACTAGCTGAGTCAAACAAATGACCTCGGACAACATCGTCAGGGAATACTGCTGCGAACCCAACACCATCAGAAGATTTAGAACCATCTGTATAAACAGATGGTAGTACCACCCAGGGAGGTACTACCGTCCTGCCAGGTGACTGTGAAACAGAAACCTGAAACTGTTTTACATGATGGTAGGATTGCTGGTGTCTTTTTTTCTGTCTCATAAACACGCTGGATAACAGGTATATCTAGCTACTTCTACTTACACTTTAGGTCACACTACACTGGCATGCACATGCATATATATACATACACACATCTAGGTTTTTCTTCTTTTTCTTAATAGCTCTTGTTCTTTTTATTTTCTCTATTATCCATGGGGAAGTGGAAAAGAATCTTTCCTCC